>MKGM01000043.1:69832-106436 GCA_002018265.1 Ceratocystis harringtonii | reverse complement strand
GTTGTTCTTGAGTTTCTATACACCTGTGCCTTCATCGTGAAACTCAACTAGAGATAGAGAGAACTATTATTGTTTTTGGCACCAATTATGAACATGTACAACAACTGAGGGGAGGCGTAGCTTGCCTGTCACATCCTGTCACAGTGACTTGACTTAGGGAATATAAAGACCCCGTGTGTTGGGGTTTAGGTGTAATTCGTAGAGGCTGGTGCCATAGTTGCTGGTGTTATGTGCATGATGAACAAGGTTTTGGCTAGTAAGTGTGGAGCGTATTTCGATAGCAAAGCGAGGAGGGGGAATTTAGTGCGGGAAATTTCTCGTTGAGAGGGAGACGAGGCGTTGAGGTGAAGCGGAAGGTTAAGACCGCTCATGCTCATATATACGATATAGATACATGCAAGCACGGGGCGTTCATCCTTAAAACGCGCTGCTACAGCCCAATTGGGGGCCTAATGTACACGAACAAAATCATGCCTTCGCGTACCTCTGCTGCTCTGGCCTTCTTATGCGTAAAAAAAGGCATTACCGCCTGTGTCTCGCTTGATTTCAGACCCGTAGTCTTTTTCTGCATCGTATTCCTGCCATGTGCTGGCAGGGTAGATGTGCTTGTTGCGTTCATACCATCGCCGGTCCACTACTTTTGTAAAAAAGGGGTCATCTGAGGCGCCTTCAAGAGTTGAAATATCGGGAAGAGGCGTTTTCACCGTAGCCCTCAATGCAGCGCTGGGGGTTGCTAGGGCCAATGTAGAGGCTGAGGCTGAGGCTGATGTTGGAGCTTCGTTACTGGCTGAAGAGTCATCTGTATCATTAGAAACCTGAGTCGCAGTGGTTTTTGGAGCTTCAGCGGAGAAATCAAACAGTCTTTTCTGACCAGGCCCCGTCGTTTTATTCATGATGAAGTAGTAGAAGTCGTAGTGGTGTGGAATTATGACCGTGCCGCGTACTAGAATTAAATCGTCGACTCCTACGCGTGCCCAATCTTTGCGGGATGTTGTTTTAGCTCCCGCAGCCAAAGCCGCCCCAACCTTGCGGCTTTTGTCTAGGAAGACCCAGGAAAAATCACCCTTCCGCACCCGGACAACGCCTCCGGGCAGGTTGGTGCCGTCGTAGAAGACAAATGGAATAGCAATTTCAGTGTTCTTTATGGCATCCTGCAAGACAAGGAATTCTCGTCGAAGTTCGTCGCGTTCGGCAGCCTCTCGCTTCTGCGAAGTTTTTGTGATGATTCTAGGCGCTACAACACCGTTGTTTGGGTTGAACTTGGTTGGCTTGGATGGAAGTGTGCTTAAGCTTTCTTTAGATTGGGCATCGGTAGTATTTGTTGAAGCCTCGGCCTTTGGCTGGGTCTTCTTTTTTTTAGCCAAAATGGGTCTACTGTCGTCGTTTTCCTCTCCGTCTTCGAACGAGAGTTTAACCTTGCCTGCCTTGCGCTTCTTCTTTAGTTTGCAACTATCGGCAGAGTCTTTGGTGTAGGCGTTTTCCGATGCCGAGGCAACTAGCATATCGAGTGTTTGTGCTGTGTTGGAGTCTGCTTTTCCCTCGTTGAGCAGACTTTCGCGGGCCTCGCGCTCCTGGGCTTCAATAACTTCGGTGCGGCGTTTTCGGAAGTCGGAGAGATGAACAAGACCAACAGTCTGAGTCGAGAGGCGGTCGTTAGAAACCCGGGCGGCTTGTGACGTGAAGCGAGATGATGATGACATATTGGGAGGACAAAGAGGGAAAAAGAATGTGTTGATAAGCAAGAGAAGGGCGGGTAATTTATTGTAAGTTGCAAAAGGCCTGATGTGGCATACGCATGAAGGATAACGAAATAAAATATTTCTCTTGGTTCCGTATTGTAAGAAAATGTCATACACCAAAGTTTATAGGCTGCTTGGGATGAAGACAATTCCGAGCTTGGCGATACTTGTGTTGCAGCCTTCTTGTTATCGGCTTTATCGATAACAAATGTCAAAGATAAGATGCCAATGCTATCGATAACAAAGCACTACGGCCTCTGAAGGAATGGATCAGCTACGGCTGGCCTTCATCTCACCCCTTTTTGGCGGTACATCTACAATCATGTACGTACTTACACGCATCCGGCCAGACTAGTAAGGCTGATCCAACGTTTAGGCCCAACACGTGCTGATTTATTGACTACTTGAATTTCCTATGAGATGCGGCGAGATCAATTAATTGTCTGCTTAACTTCATTTTCCAGTCTGCCTTGATGTTCTATATGTGTCTCTGTGTTCTTTTGATCTCCCCTCTCATATCACAAAACCAATACGTCATCCCTCCCTTGGTGGCTACCAGCAACAGCAGCTGATTTGGCTTGTTACATGAGTTTGTGGCTCGTAGTTTGTAGCTTGCTGCATGAAGCCTCCTCCCTGTCACCCATTCCTCCGCTGCCGATTGAAATTCTGGGAGCATTTTCGTGCTCTCCCATCCCAGCCTTTCTTTCTCTTTTCTTTCCATCCTCTTTTATTACTATTATCTCATGATCTGGGAATTTCGTGTTCACTGCGCGCCTATGTCCTAACTAGAAAGTGGCGATAATTCCCCGGCTATTGAGATTCGATCTTTGAGCATACCTTCTTCACCTACACTTTATACAATGGCTCGCTGGACTCTTATGTCACTCCTGGGTCTGGCCCAAACCCCCGCGGAAGCTAATTCTCGCCAAAGTTGGCTGCGTCATGAGCAACAAACACGTAAGAACACCCCATCTACTATCATAGGCTCGAAAGCCTAGCGCAACTTCCCTTATATTCATGTACTGACGGATGCGAGCAGTCCTGCCGCGTTTTCGTCATGCGGATATTCCATCTGCTTTTCCACCCTTGGAGGTCACTAAAACCGCCCTTCGTCTGCGCTTCCTTATAGAACAGTGCATTCCGTGCGAGCTCAAAGAGGAAGAAGTTACTCGCCCTCACAGCACTATTATCACACCAAAGGTTATAATAGCCGCCAAGGAAGCCGGTGGCCCGCCCTCAGAATATGCCGCCTGCGTTGTTTTCTGCTTGCTTGTGTGCAAGCAATGGTTCTCCCGCCAGGCTCTGCTCGAACTATGGGATGCTGATTTGCACCGGCTTCGTGCCCAGGCCTGCGAAGTCATTGCCAAGGCTATCATTGAGAATGAAGACGACCAGGAGTATCTGATGCATGCTGTTCTTCTCAAGCGGTACGCCTTCCTTATTGACGGAGAGCCGACGCCTGCTGTTAATGTGATCGAGAAAGCGGTTGACCTACATGCCTTGCGCGTTATTTGCTCCAGTGGCTACCAAAAATGTATTGGCCATTTATGGAAGGGCTGGCTGGTGCAGGATGAAAATGACCCTAGTCAGTTTGTGGACTATGCTCTCAAGGCTGACCACCGGTTCTCTGCCCACATGGATCCAGATCGTATGCGGGCGCCCATCTATCAGAATGCCGCCCAGCTGCTGGTCTCTATTTTATATCTGGCCCTGTACACAATGGCCATCAACTCAATCAATCCGGGAGGCGATCTTGATGCTACCGAGATGGTCCTGTATGTCTTTACCGTCGGATATGTGGTTGATGAGGTCGTCAAGGTCTGGAAAGCTGGCTACCAAATATTTGGCTTCTGGAATGCTTTCAACTCCACTCTCTACGGGATTTTAATTGTGTCATTTGTGCTCCGATTGATTGGGCTTTCCCATCCTGTACAGCCCGACTCAGACCACGGCCGCGGCGATGCTGCGGTCGACGGTGTCGATAACCCGCGTGAATACTACTCTCGCCTGAGCTACAACTTTCTGGCTGCTAGTGCTCCGATGTTCTGGACCCGCTTGTTGCTGTATCTCGATGGCTTCCGTTTCTTTGGGGCCATGCTTGTTGTTCTCAAGGTTATGATGAAGGAGTCTTTGATCTTTTTTGCGCTCCTTACTGTTGTAATCATCGGCTTCCTACAGGCATTTATTGGGCTTGACCTTGCAGATGATCTCCAGGCGGATGATGTTTTCTTCATCATCAAAGCCATGGCGAATGGCGTCATGGGAAGCCCCGAGTACGATGGCTTTGACAATTTCGCACCGCCGTTTGGTCTAATTCTTTACTACCTGTTTACCTTTGTGGTCATGGTGATTCTTTTGAACATTCTGATTGCTCTCTACGGATCGGCGTATAGTGACATTTACGAAAACGCGAATGACGAATTCCTGGCGCTGTTCTCTCAGAAAACAATGCAGTTTGTTCGGGCCCCAGATGAGAACGTATACATTGCGCCCTTTAACCTAGTGGAAATTGCTGTCGCTGCGGTCACTGAATGGTGGATGCCCAAGGCCCGCTTTGAACAGCTTAACGATATTGTCATGGCGATAATCTATAGCCCTGTTCTGGTTGTGGCTGCCTGGTATGAAACCCAGGCGGCCCACGCCATCCGCCACAATCGACTCAATGGAGAGGAGGATGATGATATTGTGCATGAGTGGGAGCAACTGCGCGATCAGATAGATATGGAGGGCGAGGGCTGGACTAAGAAGGTGGAGGAGGCCAAAAGCAATGTGGAAGAAGAGCCGGCGGTGCAGGAAATCAAGAAACTTAGCAGGGAGGTGGCTGAGCTGAGGGCACTGTTGGTAGCAAGTTAGGAAGTGGAAGAGAGCGGACACACGAGAAGAGAGTTTAAACCACGAGAAAAAAAGTGAAAGAGGAGGACAGGGGTTAGTAGTATAAGGCAATATTCAGTGAGATAGTTTGTATGGTGTATGTCAAAGAAAAAGAAACTACAGAGCTAATAGTGTACATTTTAGTGCATCGTTATGTTGCATTATTGTATTTCGAAATACTACATCCCAGACTACGTATCCTATTCCCATTCATGAATCCGCGGACTAATATGCCGTTAAGCTTAGAGGTTGCTAGCTTATCCCAATTAGCGGAAGCTCGTATACTGACATATGGTAGTCCTCAAAGCGTGGTGAATGGGCACATTTTGACCCGTTGACCCGTTGTCTCTTTTTTCTTTGTCTTTTTTGCATACAATTTCATCTCTTTCACTACTAGCATTGTCAGACGCTACACCATCTAATACGCGTATTGGAAGTTGGCAATGATAAAATCTCATCACATTTTAGGGAATCACATCATAAGGCCCTGGCGAAATTCTTTTTCTTGCATGTACGGACTTGTTTCTCTACTCCCCTCGCCTGTCACGTTCAGCTTGGGGTATATCGCCGGTGGAGTGTACAATATCCGGAATTTGGTGCTCTATTGTGCACCAGTCAGCAGCCAAAAACAAAACGCCTCTTGCATCAGACAAGTAGTAGTGACATGAAAGTACAAGTATCAATGGAAAGTATAAATGTAGCTACTTACATATGTAGCATAGTGTCGGCCATTATATATGTATACATGTGAATCAACAAGTAACTTGGGCAAATTGCGAACCCCAATATCTAAGTACATGAGTTGGATCTCGAACACTTCGTCACCGCAACTGCGAAATCCGTCAACTGCCCAGCTTTCCATTCATTCCTGCGCGGGGAATGTTTGCTTTTAATATTGCTGCTTTGCCTGGTAGCGGGCCGCTTGGGCTTGGATAGGAAGTGACGCCCGATTTGATCGGCAGGATAGCCAGATAGTTGCTACTATAAAACGACGTTGACAACCCCGTTCCTACCTTTTTTTCTCCCCTGCACCTCGCAAGCACACGCGCCTTTCATGTTCTCTGCTGCACTCTAAAATATCTTCTATCTAATCTTTTATATCTTTACCGTCATGAATATCATCTCGTTTATAGTTGTCTTTGCGACATCTCTGGTAGCTGCCTCCGGTGCTGCTAAGGAAGACTTGGACACGCCTGTTGTTACTCGTGATGTTCTTATAGTCGGCGGAGGGGCAACAGGCACTTACGCTGCCATTAATCTTACTGACGCTGGCTACTCTGTGGCTGTGGTTGAGTCTGATACTGTGCTCGGTGGCCATGTTTCTACCTATGTTGACCCTGGCTCCGGCCTCGCTGCTGACTATGGAGTCATAGTGCTGTCTGATGAGCCTGTGGTGCATGACTTCCTTGTTAGACTTAACATTGGATGGAACTCGATCACGTTCAATGGCTCCAATATTGAATTCTTCGACTTCAAAACTGGCAAACACAACCCCGACTACGTACAACCTAACCCTGCTGAAGCTATTCCTCAGTACCAGAACCTTCTCCTCAAGTATCCATACCTTTCTGATGATGATATTGTGCTTCCCGACCCGGTTCCTGAAGAGCTTTTGTGTAATTTCGGGGATCTCATTGAGAAGTACGACCTCAGTGGCTTGTCTCGTGTCTTTTTCCAGTGGGGCCAGGGGTTCGGCGATATCCTGAAGCTGCCTGCGTTGTATGCTTTGAAGTATTTCTCGCAGTCTTTCATATTAGGATTAACAAGCGGCAAGTTCATTGCAGTATCTACAGGAAAGTTCCAGGATATCTACGACAGTGCTGCAGCTGTGCTAGGTGACTCTGTTTACTACCAAAGTCGAGTGACGCACATGGATCGTGGCCGAGTTGACCGTGAGGGATACACACGGTAAGCTTGTGATTTTATGCTTGTATTTCGGTCACCCCTCATCTACTAACATCATCTAACCTCAGGGCGGTTGTCTCTACTCCTTCCGGAAAAGTCACAATTCGGGCGAAAAAGGTCCTTATGACTATCCCACCCCTCCTTGACGACAACTACCTCAAGCCCTTTCAACCTGATCGCCATGAGTCTTCCCTTTTCTCACAGTTCTCACACTTTAACCTCTGGGTAGCCGCCATCAAGGATTCTTCGCTTCCGCAGATCAACCTCCAAAACGTCTCTCCTGGGATCAACAGCACTTTATACAGCTTAGCAACGCTCCCCGATGTCTATTACTTCAGACTAGTACCTGGCACTGACGTCTGGGCTACTGCCTTTGGAAGTTTGAATGATGAAAATTACACTGAAGAAGATGTCAAAGGCAAAATTTTGAAGGTTTTAGCGGATCTTCGCGAGAATGGTGGATTCGCTAATGATTCCTCTAGTGTTCCGGAAGCAGAGATTGCAGAATTCCGCAACCATAGCCCTTACGAGCTGACAGTTCCAGTAGAAGCAATCCGAAAGGGCTTTTATAGGGACCTTTACGAGCTCCAGGGCCACCAGAATACATACTGGACCGGTGCAGCATGGAGCGCTCATGACTCGAGCAATCTTTGGAAGTTCACGGGTAGGGTCTTGGAAAGCCTAAAAGCAAGCCTCAGGTAATGGGAGAGTTGGATGACACGCAGCTGTGCCCTTCTTGCCAGCGACATGCAGAATTTACAGGATCGCTTGCTAATATACTATAACCTGGATACGTCTACCATAACTTGGATATTTCTACTTTGACTCTGACACAAACTGGTGCGGCTCAGTGTGGTGGGGCCTTCATCTCTTGATCGTATTTTTGTAAATACACATGTCACGTCACGCTTTATTAATTGATGTTCCCACTGCCCAACAGCAGATCTTGCCAGAAATGCAAACATATTTGATGAGGTATCAAAACAAATACACCAATAATTGGTTGATGACACACTGCGGGGTAGTTTGTAATCACCTACATATATGCATCAATATCCAGAAATGCCTCCGGCTGTAACATACGCCATGAAATGCGTATATGTAAAATATAGAAATACAACCTCTCCTATTGGTTGGTTTGCTTAGGTTGATCTAAGAAATGGTCAGTTTGCCTTCCATTTGGGACAGTAGCCCGCACCCCGCTTTGGACGACCTTCCTGGTCCGACAAAATTCAGATGGCAATTTTCTCTGGGGTTATTTCAAGATTGTTATGCGTCTTGCTTCATGTCTTACTTTCATTTACCACTATATAAGCCAGTTTAATGTACCGAAACTCCCAAACTCATCTATTTCCTCCCTTATTTATCGATAACCTAAGATCACCTTGTCTTTCACGCTTGATCTCTCAACCTACCAAAGCATACCCCCCTTTGCCTCAAATCTGCTCCAAGTGCTATAACCCTCGTGATGCGAAATCTTGACTACTCTTCAGCCAACACCGTTTTACACATTAGTGACATCCCCACTCTACCTCAGCTTTACTCAAGTGGCAGGCTCAGAACCACGATACCTCCCCTGCGCACTCCTTGCCTAGAATACAATCAGAAAGTCTCACATATATGTGCTGACATAACACTCATCGAAGCAGATGCCATTGTTAACGCTGCTAACTGTGAATTATCTGGCGGTGGCGGTGTTGACGGAGCTATCCATAGGGCAGCTGGTCCTGAGCTGGCGGCTGTCTGTGAAGCCTTAAATGGTTGCAAGACAGGAGAGTCCAAGATCACGCCCGGATTCAATCTCCCTGCTAGGCATGTCATCCATACTGCAGGCCCGATATATGGCACGAGAGAAAACAGAGAAAGCGATAGGCTCCTTAGATCCTGCTATGCAAACAGCCTAAATTTGGCTGTTGAGAATGAATGTAGAACTGTTGCTTTCTGTGCTATTAGCACTGGGGTTTACAGGTTCCCGAGTGACTCGGCCGCGGATATTGCTACCCGAACTGTACGCCAGTTTTTAGAAGGAGAGCATGGAAAAGACATTGACAGGATTGTGTTTGTCAGCTTTGAGGCTAAGGACGCTGAGCAGTATGAGAAGCATCTGCCCAAGTACTTCCCATTTACCAGAAACGACTCTGACGAATAAACAAATTCCAAATTGGGTCCATCAAATATCGAGATGAAAGAGACATGGTATTTAGCTTGGTTCATAGCCCACAATGGTTACACAGCTACCATCCCACTTTTATGTTGTGTAGATGATCTGTATCTTTGAATAACTTGGTGAAATTATCTACTACAGTATGTAAATTTCACCATGGCCTAATGCCGGTATCATTAAGACAGAAAACGCAAGTATCTATGCAAACAACTATAACTCCAACCCTGTAAGAATTAATCAACTCATGAAGTCGCCGTGGCCATTAACAGCCTAAGCAGCCACAAACAGAGCTCACCGCCTTGTCGCTACGCTCAAATTAGTATAGTGCTGGCTTGATAAGACAAGATAAAGCGATAAAGGCCAATAAACTTCTGTCTCCTTCAGCGATAAGGGCCACTCTCGCACTCATAAAAGGAGCCTCTTCGGACTCTGGACCAATCATTGTAGCCAGGGTGGCAAATAAAGTGGATCAAACCAGTAGCAGTGCCACGGCAGAAAAAAAAGATTTCCTTGTGCGTGTAGCAGAATAGAGCAAAGCAACTACCCAAAACCTGGATTTTAGTGCTAAAACACACTGGGCCAAAAGTATCGATAGCTGAGACGCATGCTAAAAATTCTTTCCTTCCTTTTCCCCTCTTTCATTCCTTCGGCTTCTGGCTTGCCTTTTTTTTTTTTCATCGACCTCCCTCTTTCCCCTCTGCCTTCAAACCCTTCACCTAACTCTCTTTTTTTCTTTTCTCCCCTCGTCCTGAATTTCTTGTCTTTCAGGAATTCCTCTTTGGCCTTTTTCTACTCATCAGGTCTAATTCTCTCTTTCTTTGTTCAATTGTAGAGGCCGGGAGTCCTCTCCGTTGAATAAAACACCACATCATCACCTGAAGAACAGAACTTTGCTGTTTCTTTCTTCTCCGATCCGATCGATACCCAAGTCTCGCTAGTCGAGGTCTTTACGAAACCCAAATAACCTCAAAACCCCTTCACAATATCCGCAAAAATGTCGACCGTTAAGGTTCTCGACGAGCTTATGAAGAAGCTCACCATCTCTAAGGAGGCTTCTGATATCAAGGAGGCTTCTTCCTCTTTGGCTTCGTTCCTAAATGGCCATATTGAGGACCAGGATGTGCCTACCAAGTAAGTTGCCTCTGCCGCCTCCATTCTTACAAACTACAACCGATGGCGAACAACACCGAGACAAAAAATAAGAGGAACAATCATGAATTAGACCTCAAATCTACCTGGTCTCGCCAGGCTCAGTCCGCCCCTCACTTGACCCCACCATCAATTCTGCCCTGGTCTATTCATTCCTCTTAGCCTTCCTTCCTACAGGCCAGAATGCTTGCCAGTTCTTACCCATTTTTTCATTTCTCGCTTCATTACTATGAATTGAGCAAACAAACAAAAATTATGTGTTCAATGGCTGACTTTTTTTTCTTAATTTCAAAAGGACCATCGACGAGCTGACCAAGCAGCTGGGCTCCAAGAAGGATGCTGCTGCCCGTGAGAAGGCTCTGGTTGCCATTCAAGCCATTGCCAGCCACTCTGAGGTCTCCGCCCACGTTGACCCCTTCCTAGTCTCTCTCCTTGCCGGTGTTCTTGCTGCTGTCGGTGACAAGACCGTTGCTGTCAAGGACGCTGCTACTGCCGCTGCTGCTTCTATCGCTGAGGCTGTGAACCCCAATGCCGTCAAGATCGTCATCCCTATCTTGAAAAACTCTCTACTCAACGCTCAAAAGTGGCAGGAGAAGATGGTTGCCTTGGACTTCCTTGACACCCTTGTCCGCACCGCCCCCACCCAGATGTCCGTCCGTGTCCCTGACCTTATTCCTGTTGTCTCCGAATCCATGTGGGATACCAAGAAGGAAGTCAAGGAGCGCGCTTACAAGACCATGGAGACTCTATGCGCTTTGATTGTCAACCGTGATATTGAGAAGTTCATCCCTGAGCTGATCAAGTGTATTGCCAAGCCCGAGAACGTCCCCGAGACTGTTCATCTGCTGGGTGCCACCACCTTCGTTACTGAGGTTCAGGAGCCTACCCTTGCTCTGATGGTCCCTCTTCTGGATCGTGGTCTGGTTGAGCGTGAGACTGCCATCAAGCGTAAGTCTGCCGTCATTATCGACAACATGTGCAAGCTGGTCGACGACCCGAACATCGTTGCTGCTTTCCTGCCCAAGATGATGCCCGGTCTGCAGAAGAACTTCGACAACCTGGCTGATCCCGAAGCCCGTGAGAAGACCCGCCAGGCTCTGGATACTCTTATCCGTGTCGGTGATGTCAAGGACGGCAAGATTCCCGAGCCCCGTGCCGACGGTAGCTTGAACATTGTCCGCCCCAAGATTGACGCCATTCTGGCTTCCAAGGCTGCCAAGTTCGAGCCTGTTGTTGCCTACATTTCTGCTATTGCCGGTCAGCTGATTGATGAGAAGGTCACCGAGTCTCTCATCTGGATTGAGAACCTGAAGCCTTATGTTACCGTTATTGTCGG
The DNA here is from genome assembly GCA_002018265.1 of Ceratocystis harringtonii. Classification (NCBI taxonomy): domain Eukaryota; kingdom Fungi; phylum Ascomycota; class Sordariomycetes; order Microascales; family Ceratocystidaceae; genus Ceratocystis; species Ceratocystis harringtonii. The sequence goes on along the minus strand of MKGM01000043.1, from coordinate 95,272 downwards.
TGAGAAGGAGGCCCAGGCTACCGTTGACTCTATCCGTAAGGCTACCCTTCCTGAGGGCTCTGGTGCTGGCGATGAGGAGGAGGATGACGAGGAGGGTGAGGATCTGTGCAACTGCACCTTCTCCCTTGCCTACGGTGCCAAGATCCTGCTTAACCAGACCCATCTGCGTCTGAAGCGTGGTCAGCGCTACGGTCTTTGCGGTCCCAATGGTTCCGGAAAGTCCACCCTGATGCGTGCCATCAACAACGAACAGGTCGAGGGCTTCCCCAAGCAGTCCGAAGTCAAGACTGTCTTCGTTGAGCACGACCTGGACTCTGCCGACACTGAGATGACCACCATTGAATGGACTATGAAGAAGCTGGCCGACGCCAACGTCAATACCACCAAGGAGGACGTCATCAAGCAGCTGACCGAGTTCGGTTTCACCGAACAAATGATTACTGGTGAGATCTCCGCTCTTTCTGGTGGTTGGAAGATGAAGCTGGCTCTGTGCCGTGCCGTTTTCGAAGCTCCTGATATCCTGCTTCTTGACGAGCCTACCAATCATCTGGATGTGAAGAACGTCAAGTGGCTGGAGGACTACCTATGCAACTCTCCTTGCACTTCCATTATCGTTTCTCACGACTCTGGCTTCCTTGACAACGTCTGCCAGCACATTGTCCACTACGAGCGCTTCAAGCTTAAGCGGTACCGTGGTAACCTGGCCGAGTTCGTCAAAAAGTGCCCCTCGGCTAAGTCCTACTACGAGCTTGGTGCCTCTGAGATCGAATTCACCTTCCCCGAGCCCGGTTTCCTTGAGGGTGTAAAGACCAAGGCCAAGGCCATTCTTCGTGCCACAAAGATGAGCTTCCAGTACCCTGGTACTACCAAGCCTCAGATTTCCGATATCACTTTCCAGTGCTCTCTGTCGTCCCGTATTGCTGTCATCGGTCCCAATGGTGCCGGTAAGTCGACTCTGATCAATGTCCTGACTGGTGAGCTTGTTCCCACTACTGGTGAGATCTACCAGCACGAGAACATTCGTATCGCCTACATCAAGCAGCACGCTTTTGCCCACATTGATCACCACTTGGACAAGACTCCTTCCGAGTACATCCAATGGCGTTTCCAGACTGGTGAGGACCGTGAGACCATGGACCGTGCCAACAAGATCGTCACTGAGGCTGACGAGGAGGCCATGAACAAGGTCTTCAAGGTCGAGGGTACCTTGCGCCGTGTCATTGGCATCAACAGCCGCAGAAAGTTCAAGAACTCGTACGAGTATGAGTGTTCGTTCGCCCTGGGTGAGAACATTGGCATGAAGAGTGAGCGCTGGGTGCCCATGATGTCTGCCGACAACGCTTGGATTCCCCGCTCTGAGCTGCTGGCTTCTCACCAGAAGATGGTTGCCGAGGTTGATATGAAGGAGGCCCTTGCTTCCGGTCAGTTCCGCCCTCTGGTCCGTAAGGAGATTGAGTCTCACTGCGCCAACTTCGGTCTGGATGCTGAGCTGGTTTCTCACTCTCGCATGAAGGGTCTGTCCGGTGGTCAGCGTGTCAAGGTTGTCCTGGCTGCCTGCTCGTGGCAGCGTCCCCATCTGATCGTCCTGGATGAGCCTACCAACTATCTGGACCGTGACTCTCTTGGTGCCCTTTCCAAGGCCCTGAGAAAGTTCGAGGGTGGTGTCATTATCATTACTCACTCTGCTGAGTTCACTAAGGACATCACTGAGGAGGTCTGGGCTGTGCTGGACGGTAAGATGACTCCTTCAGGTCACAACTGGGTCCAGGGCCAAGGTTCCGGTCCTCGTCTCAAGGCTGATGACGGTGAAGAGGAGGAGAAGTTTGATGCCATGGGTAACAAGATTGTGTCGACCAAGAAGAAGGCTAAGCTGACTTCCAGCGAAGCCCGCAAGAAGAAGAAGGAGCGTATGGCCCGCCGCAAGCGTGGTGAGGAGGTCTTCAGTGACGAGGATGACATTTAAAGTCCCGGCTGGTTTTTCTTATCTCTGCCTGTGTTTTTTTCCCCCTTTTGCCTGCGCCTGTTTTTCTTTCTATGTTTCTCGAGTGCTCTATCTGTCGCTTTCTTTTGTTCCTTGTTCTCCTTCTGCCCCATTCAGTTTGCTATTATCTTGGCTGCCGTGCTTTTCTTTGGTCAAGGGAAGAGCCAACTCCCCGGCAACGAGGAGAAGAGAAAAGAGGCAATTGTTCAGGGCCAGGTGCGTATAGAAGAGCTGGCGTGTCAGCTATGATGAAGGGTTATGATTGGAAACCAAGTATGTAATTTGGGAGGGTTTTGCAAAAAAAAGTGTTTTTGTCTTAAGCTTTGGATACTGAATATCTTGTGAATGTTTAAAATGATTTAATGAGTGGATAATATGATCAAAGGTAAAACAAGAATGCAGGAACTGTTATCATACAATATCAACAATCATTTGCACGAAACAATTTATGAAACCAACCTGATTCAAAGTAAAGGCTACTCGTGAAACTGGATGAGTGAATTTGAAAATACATGAAGTATACCCTAACCCTTGCTTCTTTCATTATGATCTTTCGGTTAAACATCGGATGGATACACTGCAGAACCGTCATTGGTCTTGTGTCTTTCGCAACAATTACCACCTATCGATAACACAACACATCCGATGTAAACTATCACACCTCTTTCTCTCTAGAAACCTTCTCTTTCACGCTTTTTTATTTTCTTCTCCCTATGAATGCTTCTCAATGACATGCGAACTTCGCGACAAACCTCGCTAAAACTGGTCTCCATTGAGGAGGCCGAAGCTTGTGCCCTACGAACCAACGCCATCGATGCGCATCTGATCCAGCTAGAAGAACTATTGAAAGAAGCCAATATGAGCAGACTACCAGGGTCTCTAGAGCCTATCTCAAACCCACAACAACTTGCGGAACAAGTAACTCACGTGCGTGGTGTCATGCGACGAATATACCACACACTGCCACTATTCCTACGGCAACAACAAGCCAGCGGTGAGCTAACAGGCACCTTGGTTAGTGGAGATGAACGGCCATTGCTCGATATGGTAGCTACATTTCTTCTAGGATTACCAGAGGTCAGTCGGCGTTTCGGGCTGATCCTCTCGCCCTATGACAAAGAAACGGTTATGAATGTAGGCGGCGACGTGCGAGACTTGCTTGATGGCAAATTTCCAGCTAGTTTTGTAAAGCCTGAAGCATTGACTTCCGAAGAAAGCGACGAGTTTGTACCTGCAATTCCAGAGCTCCACGGAGCAGCCGATTCGTTGCAATTACGACACTCGTGGAACTTTGCATATCGACGAAACACATCGTCTTCAGACAACTCCAGCTCCAGTAATGATGGAGACGATAGCACGGACGAACGAATCACAGTATACTCTATTGATGACGAAGAACATGAGAATAGCGCTACCAATGTTGAAAATGATAGCGACTGTCTTGTTCCGGATTCTCAATTGCTTAGATGCGCCGATTTTCTCCCCCAAAATAAACTTTCTATCCTCTGCCTAGACGACACCGAGGACGAAGATGATGAAACACAAAAGGCTTTTGACAATCTTACACTTTCCTTGTCTACTTCGGCACGCGACCAAATCACAGCAGCTCAGGAACAGCTTGAACGCGAAGAAGCTGCTAAACGAGTTCGCGTCGACAGAGCTCTAAGAGCTTCTGGGACGCTTCGCGAAGCTCGGAGGCCTTTGTTCCCCGAGGCTGCTGCGCGCAAGATTTCCAAGTCGATCATGGAGGCTATGAGGTCGAAGTTGCCGACTCAAATAGCCCAAGTTTTTCCTGTCAAAGCCCCAGATGGCACACAGCTACACCCCCATGATTTCGGAACCCTAGTTAAGTCTCAAGCGTGGCTAAATGATGCCATTATTGATTCGACTCTTGCCGCCATTGACAGGTTCGCCAATATACACTCTGGCGCCACAAACTATCCGCGGTCCTCAGATAGGACTGTTCTAGTCCTTGGCTCCTTCTTTTTTCCAAATCTCGTAAAAAATGGTGGCAAACGCACGGAAAGATCCCTACGCCTTAAGGGCGTGACGCCAGAAAACTTTCTGAATTTAGAGACTGTGGTAATTCCAGTTTGCCAGGGTTCCCATTGGACTTTGCTTGTTGTACAACCGCTGGCCAAAAAGTTTACACATATGGACTCGCTGAACCCACGGGGGTCACCTAGCATGCTCGCGACAGTCCAGGCGTGGCTTAGACATCTTTTGGGTGCCGCCTATATCGATGCAGAGTGGGAAAAGGTTAACATCCCAGCGCCCGTACAAAACAACGGCTATGACTGCGGTGTGTTTACGATTCTAAACGCAATCAGTGTTGTGTTGGGGCTGCAGCCGACATCGGTGTATGAGGCAGTTGATATGCCAGAGCATCGCTGGCATATAGCCGCTATGTTAGTAAATGGTGGGTTTGGAGGGGATTTTGATGTCGGTGGACTATAAATAACGGATTTCCCGACGTCAAGATTTGTTATGCAGTTTGACGTTTCGGTATTTATGTAAATGTCTTTGCTCGAAGACGAGATATGACGGTAGTATTTAATAAGGGTTATATATTAGTAGGGTTGTAATGTTCAACGCAGGATCTTGCTTACTATATATAGTACGTGAAAATTTCCCTCTCTTCTCTAGGAAATGATCGGTTTGTGGGGGAACTTTGACAAGAGAGCACATGAACTAAAAATGGCATAGAAAAGCCCCTCTCTATTTACTTTGTCTTTCCATCATAGCCCTGCACGTCTGGAAACTTTTTCTCTCAACTTGTTGTCTCTCCAGTGCGTGGGCTTGGGGCCAACAGTTGACTCAGCCCTCTACACTTTGTCTCTTTTCTGCTACCGCACAAGCCCCGGAAGTAAAGACAAGCCATGCCGGTGCTTGGACGTGAAAGTGACTGACGTAAAACTCGACTTTGTACTTGGTTTCTCTGTGTCCATGTTCGGTGGCCCCGGCCTGGGAATTGACACGATGGCGAAGCCCCCCTATTGACCATTAATTGTATCTGCTATAATGGATTTTCTCCTATGGAGATGAAGAGAAGGTGAGGACAAACAGAAGGAATGGAAAAAACCACAAGCCAGCGAGTTGCCGGTAAATATTCCGCAGGCTCCGAGCTGGGTCGTTGAAGCTTGTCTGGCAGTATAAGCACTTGTATTTATTTATTAATATTAGAAGACTTTGTGATTGTCCCACTGTGACCCCACTGATCGAACCTTCTACGCGCTGCTAATAGGGTGCGTCGAGTATTTTGCTCGAGGGTGCAGAGGTATTTTGTCCTGGGAGGATGTTTTTCTTTTCCGGTTCTGGTTCTGGTTCCCTTTTTCCCCCTTTCTCTGCGTTATCAATCAGTAATCCCAGGTTATTGTTATTGTTATTGATATTGTTAATATTATTGCTTTTTTCTTTTTCGCCAGGTCACTCAACCAGGGCTCTTGCTTCTTCGGCTTTTCACGGACTTATGCAACCAAAAAAAAGCAGGGAGCTTCGTTTTTGTTTGTTTGGAATCTTACGTTGGCTATGTCTACTTACTTTTTCTTTGCCATCCCCTTTCAAAGCAAGAGGAGTGGAACAACGAGGCTTGGTGTGTGAGGACCAAAAAAAAAAAAGGTAAGAAAGTGAGGGGACAGAGACTTGACTTCACTTCTAGACCCATCAGGGTTGCTTTTCGTACGTAACATAATGTGGGCGTAGTGGAAAACTTGAGTAAAATCTTTCGAAGTTCTGCTTCATAAGATCTTGGCCTTCGAAAAACTCGTCACTATGAGACTACTCCTCATGCTAAGCGATGACGGCTTGTAAGCTGTCTTATTAGCGCCTTTGGAATTAGCCCCAAATCAAAGTTTTGACCAAGCTATGATCAACTTATTCCCAGTCACAGAAACCCCCACTTAGAGGAAACGCGGAATGCCCTTATGGCTCTGGCGTGCTTAGTACAGGGATGGTGTAGAAAAGCCAGCCCTAATCCAACAAGCTAAACGCTCGTCGCCTAACGATGAAGCCGAGTTGTCAAGAGGAACTGGGCGTATTTGCCCTTGCTTTTTTGCTTTTCTGCTATGCAGCCCTAGTCCCTGTATGTCGGGCTGTTTTTCTTCTTGGTACGTTTACTCCGTTCGAGTTATTCCAGAATTGACAAAAACTTTGGCAGTTTTGCTAGCTTTTACTAGGAGCAGCTGGAAATCCTTCATTTCAACTGTAAGAACGAGCAGTTTTGCCACCGCTTACTCCGATCTGGCAGGTGTAGCATCCGCAACCTTTTTATTTTTGCTTTTGTCTGTGTCTTGCAAGTCAGATGCAAAATTGATCGCGCGTTTTTGTACTGTCCTTGTATACCATCGTCTTACTTTGTGAGGTTTGCAAGTAAGTGGCGTCGTCCCCTTTGCAATGTTTTCTCAGTAGATGCGTTCTTTTCGTGCTTTCGTGTACTTGTGCTGTACTTTGCCTACTTTTTCTTACGCTTTCTTTTCCCCACTATGCACGTCTCTCTAAAACCAATCGACGGACAGCAAGGTCATCTGCGAGTCCGACTTGTTCTCATCATTTCATCTTTTTTCCTTACGTGATCACCTCCTGGTCTGTGGGCTGTTCCTTCTTGGCCACTCGGACGGTTTTTTCCTCCCGAGACTAAGAGACTCGCCCAAAGCCGTGAATTTGTTAGGCTGTGCCCTTTGAAAAGAAGAAGAGAAAAAAAAAACAAAGATAGCAAGAAGAAAGAAAGAAAGAAAGTAGAGGGATGTAAAGGGAAGGACAAGCCTGAACAAAGGAGCTGATGTCCTCGAGGGGCTCATTTGGGAAGGTGCCAGGATTCCTAATAAAAAGCAGTTGCCGCCTTTGTTAGACTTCTAGAAGCTGTGGATTTTTAGCGCTTTCCTTTTCTTTTCTTCTAATTTTTTCAGCTACTCTTTTTTTTTTCTTTTTTTTTTCGTCCTCATTTTGTTTCATCTTCAATCTTGATTCATTTGTCTTGTCTCTAGATTGATAACCACAATCAGTCCAGCCTTGAGCAAATCGACGACTCAATTCATCATCGACTATTTCCAGTGCGGCAATTTTCACTAACTTGACGCATCTCTCCCTATCTCTCTCCCCCCCCCCCACGATGCCCAGGCCTGTACATCGCCAATACACACCAAACAGTCTTAGTCCACACTTTTCTGTTTCATCTCGCGAATCCGCTTCTAGTGACGCTGCTTTGTTTGAAGACTCGGCTTCGTCAGTTTCTTCGTGCTCGCGGCCTTCCAGTGCCCGCTTTTCCTCTGCCATGTCTCTACCACGCCCCGATCTTCAAGATGTCCTGAAGAACCGCGCTCCTCCGCCATTCACCTTGGGTGCATTTATGGCATACCTCTCACAGAACCATTGCTTGGAGACTCTTGAATTCTCATTAGATGCTGAGCAATATCGACTAGCATACACCCGCACCTTGGAGCGCAGTGCCGGCCAGTTTTCTCCACGAGACGTGGACCATCTTACCAAGCTATGGGAAAAGCTTCTTCATGTCTATTTAATGCCGTATGCCACGCGCGAAATAAACATTCCTGCCTATGTTAAGGAGCCTGTAATTAACATTGATTACTTTGCGGCTATACCACACCCCGATGCTCTTGCAGACATTGTTCGCGTTGTTCACGAGCTAATGACCGACTCTGTTCTTGGCCCCTGGGTTGAAAGCATTTTGTCTTCCCCCGTGGCTCTTGAGGGATCGCGGAGACGATCAGGCCTTGTCTCTCCACCACAATCTCAGTACAAATACATGCATGGCAGGTCCAATAGCAGCAGTTTGGAGAAGGAAACTCTTCGAGAGAGTCCCATGGGCGAGCCCGTGACCCCTCCAACAACACCATCGATGTTTGAGTGGACTCTGGCCGGTTCTCCTCCTAGTAAATCATGCAACAGCAGTGGAGGTGGCAGCTGGCGCAAGATGAGTGCAAAGCTCGGGCTGGCTAAGAAGAAGAAGAGTGTGGCATCAGAAATGTCGCTCCCTGAATACTACTAGGCCTTCTTGAAGAAGCGTCTCGGGCTTTTTCTCGTCGTTTTCTTCTTAGGGTCTTGTTGACCCTGGCTCTTTTTTTTCTTTCTTTTTTCTCTTCTTTTTTCTCTTCTATTTTCCTCTTATACTTTTATGATTGCCTTACGCTCATGAACTGCCGACTTTCACGGACACGGTCGCTGCTCGTTACTTGCATATTGGTTATTTGCATCTCTTTATATCCTATCCCGTTTTTTCTTTTCCACCCTTTGCATCATCTCTTTTCTCATCTTCTAGGCTTGGTTACAGGACACCAACAATCCCGATCACTATAGACATATCTTTTCCTTTCCCTCTTTGCATTACAACATTCGGCGGAGTTTCAAATCATTTTGTGCTGTTAGAATACGACTATCAGCCATTTGCATATACAGCATCTATTTTTCTTTGTTTCCTCTCAATACATCTTTTCTCATATAGTCTAATTACATCTAAATTCATGTGCAGTCTAAATTTAGTATAATGACGTATTGATCTAGAAGCAGCAGTGTTGCTCATCATCGTGTAACATATGTTAATAGTACTCCTCTCGATATGGGAGCAATATTGTATCACGTTGTTGTACTTTGTGCAAAAAGCCCACGCATAAATCGATAGTTGGTAGTGATATAGAGTGTACAGTAGAAAGACGGATGTTGTCTATAGCTGAACAGTGATTCCCGCCCAACGGCGCAATCAGAAACTTCAACTTGGGCTACAATGTAAGAAAAAATATATATAAGATAAGCCATCCAACGCCTGACGTGAAAAGCCAAAAGAAAAACAAGGCAGGGAGCCCACGGGACAAACAATCCAACACAAAGAAGCTGCTGGGAAAAGAGACACAGGAAGGAAGGCGGCGAGCAACAGAATTCATAGTAAAACATGGAAATTAAAGAGGCCGAGGCAAGTCAAAGGAACAAATAAACCAGCAAAGCCTAGCGTGACTAAAGCCCGGGCTTACGCTGAGTTCAGCTTCCCAGCCTCTACCTCTTTTCGTGTTGTGTTGAGGAGGTGTTTGGGGAGGCCCATAGACTCGAGGAACTTGACGGTTGCCGTCCACTCGGTAGCGCGGCGCTTTGTATCCCACTTGAGTTCCTCGCCCATAATGTCAATTACTTTGGGAAGAGCCTCCAGAGAAGCCTTGGCATTGAGGAAAGACAGTCTAGTGCGGCGGGCCAAAACATCAATGGCAGTCTGGGCATATTCAGATCGTACGGCGTAACGGACCTCGCCGTCAACAAATGGGTACAGTGATGAAATGCGCTCTCCATGAATGGGGAAGCGCTGGTTGGTAGGCTTGCACAACTCAGCAACGGCCCAGGCACGGTCACCGTAGTTCTCAGCGAGATGCTTGGCAACATCTGTCTCTAGGCCGAAGTTCTGGATTAGGGGAATAAACAAGGTCTGGCTAAAGCCATGAGCACCAACCAGGCGCACGTTGTGGGTTTGGCATTTTCCGTTCAGAATAGCAGCATCATCAACAGAGTCAGAGCCGGAAACCCGGGGTGCCTTGTCAATAGGAGCGGTGGGTAGCTTGAAGGTTTCAATGGCAGCATCGACGCAGTCCTCAGCCATCTGGCGGTAGGTGGTCCACTTTCCTCCAGCGCAGGTGACCAGGCCCGACGGCGAAATATCAACGAGATGGTTGCGGACCAAGGATTCGGTGTTCTTAGCCTTGGGATCCTTGACCAGAGGGCGGATGCCGGACCAGGAGGCCAGAACATCTTTGCGGCCAATATGCACATCAGGGCCAAGATAACCACGGACCTCATTCAGAATCCACTCAATAGCCTTCTCTTCGGGGATGGGATTCGGTGAAATATTACAGGGGTCATCGGTAGTGCCAGCAATGACATTGCCCTGCCATGGCAGGAAAAAGACAACACGGCCATCAGAGGTAGAAGGGTCAATAAGACCCAGGTTTCTGGGGCAGAAGTAGCTTGGGAGAATAATGTGGACACCCGACGATGGGGCGACAATGCTCTTGACTGAAGTGTCATCCATGACACGGATGGCATCGGAGAATGGGCCAGTGCAGTTGACAACGCATTTGGCGCGGACAGTAATGGGTTCGGCCTTCTGGCCATTGATCTCGGCGATTTTGTCAACTACAGTAGCACCAATAAGACGTCCATTGTCATCCTTGAGAAGAGATGTGACCTCTGTATGGTTGGCGACAGTGGCGCCGTAGAGAGCAGCAGTCATTGCCAGAGAGACATTCATGCGAGAGTCGTTATGGGCACCGTCATAGTAGACCAAAGCACCAACCAGGTTATCGGTCTTGAGCATAGGGAAGGCCTCAATTGCCTTACTCCGCGTCAGGAAATAAGAGCTCTCAATGCCTTCAGATCCAGCCAGTAGATCATAGGCCTTGGTGCCAGCCCAGAAGTAGGGTGCCTTCCACCAAGAAGTGACGGGAATCATGATGGGCAGCCAGGAGCTTAGATGAGGGGCTGTTTGCAGGAAATACTTGCGCTCCTTAAGAGCTTCGCAAACTAGCTCGTATTGGGCGTAGTCTAGGTTCCAAAAGGCCTTCTCGAGGTAGCGGACACCGCCATGTACTAGCTTTGTGCTCTTGCTGCTTGTCCCCGAGCTAAAGTCATCGCGTTCAACCATGGCGACTTTGAGGCCACGCGTCACGGCATCCAAAGCAACGCCAGCCCCTGTGGCTCCGCCACCAATAACAAGCATATCATACTCAGCATTAGAGTCCAGGCCATTGACAACAGCGACTCCGCGCTTCCGGAGTTCATCGAGCTGTTCGGTGCGGCTTTTGATGCGAGGGAAACGGGGAAGAATGAATTTGCCATCAGCATCATAGACCGGCGGGACGGCAGCAGGGCCGTGTCCTGGAATGTTTTGTGGCTTGACGGTCCAGTAAAGAAGACCAGCTCCGGCAATACCGAAAGCCGAGGTAGCCGCCACACGACGCATCATGGTGCGAGAGCGAAGCAACTGTGACATGACGCGTAGGAAGTGGGATCGACAGGGTGCGATGAGGAGAACAAGGAAAACGTATACCAAAAAAAAAGAAGAAAATAAAACCAGAGAGACACGAAAAAATACACAAAGAGGAGTGTCTTCTGTCTGAGAAAGTGGAAGGGGCAACGAATAAGAGAAGAAAGAAGACACGGAAATTATCAAGAGCTCAAGGTAAGAGTCGTGCTAAAGAATGACATAGGTCAGTCAGTCCCGAATTCAGAGATTAGAGGGGAAACAAGAGACGAAAAGAGAAAATAAGAGAACCCGCAATTGAAGTTTTCCCTTTTGCTGTTTTAGCCCGAGGAAGTGAGCCTTAGGGCGGGAATTCAAGGCTTTGGCTAACTAGCTAATGGCAAAACTTGAGGCTCACTTAAGCTAAGACTCGGACTCGAGAGTTTGGTTACTGGGGTGGTAGTTGCAGCTCCAGCATGCGGAAGGGAGTAACAAACAACAATGGAGGCCCCTTTGGTAGGGAAAGAGCGTAAGTTGTGGAGAAAATAAAAGGGCAAGAGCTTGTTTAAGATGGAATGTACAACAAGAGATTGTGCAATGAGGCTATGAAACAAAGGGCACAGCGAGAATGGTGTCGTCCAGATGAAGAAGGGAGACTCGCGGGTTATAACGCCAATGTGAAGAAGGGAGAATCGCGGTTTTATAACGCCAATAAATACAGAAGAGAAGGAAGTACGGGGATATGTTCTTATCCCCTTCTTCTGGCAGCTACTTTTCCTTTTTGGTAGCTTCCGGTCGAGTGGCTGCTAGCTGTTGTTGTTTAACCTCCTTCCTTGTTCCTCCCCGATGCAAGCCCAGAGCTTCCTAATATTATGAGCTGGCAAAGTAATAAGTACCTTCAAGCCGAGCTGTGTCTGCTAAAACAGCCCAAAGCAGCAGCACATTAGATGAAACAACTCGCTGTTTAGAGAGAGCAGCTATCTAGCTTGTTCGACATAGTTGCGTACTCGACATAACGAAGCACAGCGGTTGCTCAGCGAGTGCACGGCAGGCACATGAATCAAATTTAAAAATAAAATAAAAAGAAGCCTAGAAGCTCTGCGTAAGCAGCTGCTTGGAAGTACTGTAATGTGTCGTACACACTCACTAGCAGTGGAAAAAAAGTATAAGAAACTAACTAGCACAGTACGTGCGCTGCGGCTTGTCAACCACCCAGTTTGTGGACAGGGGTCCCTGGAATGAAAAGGGACGATTTACACGAGTGGTGCTAAGCTCTGAGCTTTTCAAGGTCACATGAAGCCTTCTCAAGGTCATGTGAGCAAGAAAAGATGGGTGATCTAGATTACATAGGAGCTTGGAAAGGGGATGAGGGCCTCGAGGGAAGGTCAGAAGGCGGGGAAGGTGTATGAGCGGCTCATGATATTATTTTAGTTGACCCTATATGTCACATGCAAAAAGTCGTGCAATTTGCATTCAGGCTATATATATGCATCGAATCACAACATGACCCGTACTTGGGCAGCGACAAAAGACCAGCTCCTTGTCACGTTTGCGCTCTTCGCTGCACGTGTACTTTTGAACCTCCCTGCTTTGCATTGGTTCCCTTGTGAGCCTTCAAGAGCTTTTTATCAAATTCTTTCATGGAGCTCAAACTATAGAGGTAGCTCAATCCGGTTAGACCGCAAGCCCAGGGAAAACAGAACATGGCTTTTCGGTTTCTCCATTCTCGTAGCTCCAAGACCAGGCCGGCCTAGGCCTTGGGACATCACGATAATCTAAATTTCCTAGCTATAAGGAAGAGAAGGAGCACTACAGACTTTTTTTTATTGCTGCTTCCTTTGATCTAGAGCAGGAGATGCACACCGCATAATTCATTTGCTCACGCTAAGCGGCTTGTAAGAGTCACTGCCGGATGGCGGACCTACTAAATAGAAATTTCTTTATTTTATTTCGACACTAGAGTTTCTTTTCCATCCAGACTAACAAAAGAACGAGACGCACAAAAGCCATCAATCATGCTTGAGGATCCGAACACGGCCAGTCGCTATTGTCTTTCCAATGTACCGCCACCTTTCTAAACCCCCCCTGTCGCCCGTCTTTTAATACTTACCCCTAGTTATTCCTCCCTAGATTGAGGCTCTTGGGCAGACGGAGAAAAGAGAAGCTTTGGCAGCAAAGCCTCAGTCATGTTGGCAGCTTTTAACAGCAAGTTGTCTCCTTTTCCATCTTTGCCCATAATCTGCCTTTGGTGACCCTTACCCCAACCTATCACTGCGTCTACGTGGTGATTATGGCCATCGTATTGAACCAAAATTGACGTTTCTCAGAAAACCCTAAATAACCCTTTGTAGTATTGCGCCTACAATAATTTCAGATGCCCCGTGATCTTGTCAATCTCGCTCTTGGGAGCTGGTCCAACACCTAATACCGTCAAGCTGCCAGGGTCAATCTGCGTTCTGCCAGCATCCTGAATAACCTGTGAAGTGACACCAAGAGAGCGAGCAGTTGCCATCAGAGTCATAAGCTCATCTTCGCTTTTAGACTGAAGCGCAATTTTAGCTTGGCCTAGGTTTTCCCACTGGCGCAGGATCTTGGCTTCTTTTGAGAGAGGGCTTTTCCGAGCGCTGCGGGTGATAGCCTTGTAGCAGGCTAACGTAGCGTGACCACACTGAGCAGCTATTTTGCCTAGACGAGAGCGAAAAAAAAACCAAGGCTGTTAGCTACCTTGAGATAGGTGTAGAGGAAAAATAGAAAAGAGGTAACAAGGAAAGGGAAAAGGCAGGAAGAGCTCGGAAAGCAAAAAAAAGACAAGTAAAGCTCGGCAAAAAAAGACGAAAACCCCGAAACTTACCCTTGGTCATACCCAGATCCGTACGTACTACGAGCACCAGCTTGCACTCTTCGCTCACATCAGCCGCCTCTTTCTTCTGCGTCACAGCGTCATCACCTTCGGGCCGACTGCGCAGCCCATCGCGGACATCAGCCTGGAAGCCGTTGGACCAATTAGGTGCGTGGTCAAGTAGCAGTTCATCATCAATATCACTTTCTTCGCTTTCAACAGGGTCGTTCAGATTCCGGCGGCGTTCTTCTGCTAACTCCGGTGATATGAGGTAGCCACGAATGGAGTATATGCCGAGCACAAAGCCCGTGAGAAAGACGACGAGAGAGGTCGAAACGACCACTGTCGTGTTGTAGAGATGCTCGGTAGGGGGAACGGCCGACATGGTGGGAGAATTTGAAAGACGAGAGAGACCGCCACGGAGAGTCCGGGCGAGAAGATGCGATGCGTACGTGATGATGCAGGACTGATAAGTTCAGAAGGGTTGTCGAGAATTGGCTGTTGGCTATTTTCCTGTCCCGAATGATGGTAGCAAAGAGTGATATTCCAGCTCTATTTGCATACCAATGCAGTAGATAGGGGAAGCGATTGGTTGGAGGTTTAGGAAAGCTACTTGCACCAGTTAACAAGGTCGATTAGTAAAGCAAAAGTATGATTGTTCGGCCACTGTGGAAGAGCTTGACAAGGCTGGCTTACAAACAAGCTGGGGTAGAAACTCTTGCCGACTGACAGCCAGGTCCTAGCAGCTGGCAGATTTCAGGTCTGTAGGCGTTTCAGGGTTACACATACCCCGCATCCAAGATCCTTGCCATCGCCCCAACCTTCGGCCCCTTGCGCATTAAATGCTGGCTGCCATGATACGCTTAAACACGGCGCTCTGATGGCAGACAAGAAGAAGGCTGTTGTTGTGGGAGTCAGCGGGTGCTCGTCGAGTGGGAAAACTACGCTGGCTCGGATCTTGCGAGACATTTTCCCTCGCACGTTTATCCTGCATGAAGATGACTTTTATCGTGAGGAAGAGGAGTATGTTGCTTCACATTCGGTATCTAGAGCCACTAGCTTTGTCTTGTGTACTGACTTTTCCCTTCCCTTTCTTGCGTCTTGCAAATAAAAAGACTCCCTATGCGCTATGGAGTTCGTGATTGGGATTGTGTAGAGGCTATCAATGGCCCGAACATGGAAAAGGCCTTGGTCTACATTCGCGAAGAGGGAAAGTTCCCGGTAAGTTGCCGTACACAGCATCTTGCTGACTCGGTGTCGTGCTCTGTGTCTGCTAACCTGAACTAATCTCCGTTTTAAGCCATTTGTTGACTCCAAGGAAGATCAAAATTCAGTCGGCACTTGCCCTGTCACTCCTACGCAGATTGCTGCTGCTAAGCAGCGTGTCGATACTTGGCTTTCAACGCCAAATGGAGCGGCTTTCGTCGCATCTCAGAGGAGCCTCTGCTTACTTGACGGCTTCCTTCTATTTACGCCCAAGTTATCATCTGTTATGTCTCTCTTGGATGTGAAGCTATTTCTGCTTGTGTCACGCGCCAAGGCCACCCAACGCCGGGAGTCTCGGGATGGATATGTCACTCTCGAGGGGTTTTGGAAAGACCCTCCGGGGTACGTAGACAAGATTGTCTGGCCAAATTATGTCCAGGCCCATGCTTGGCTGTTCAATGACGGAGATGTCGAGGGCCCGGTAAATGAACAGGTTGCATCAAAGGAAGGAATCAAGGTACAGAGCGACAAGGGCTGCGATGTGGATATGGCATCAACTTTAGACTGGGCAGTATCTGAGATTATCAATTACTTAGAAGCGGCCATGGGCTAAGTGAACGGGCACGAATGGCTGTATAAAGCAGGTATTACTACGAAAGAGTAACAAATGAGAGAAAACAGATAATCACGCTATCAGTGCAGAATACTTTCTAGACTAGCTTGCAATCTCACAAACGTGAGGTCAGTGCTTTCGTGGCCGGTACTTTGGTGCAAAAAGCTCCAAAGTACTCATTCAGAACATCAACGGTCCCTGTTCCCTCTACTAGTTTCACGAACACACCCACATAGCCATCTGGCCGTACAACTACTACACCACCCTCATTGTGTGTTAGTCCCATCTTCTCATGCGCCGTTGGGCCGCCTCGCGCATTGCTATGGCCGTTGCGGTCATCGGCATAAACGTGGCTTTTGTACCGCGCAAGTATCTCTGGGACATCGCTAGTAACGCTAATCTGAGCTCGCTTGGTTGCAAAAACGGTGCAAAATGTGAAGAACTTGCTATGGGGCGTATCCATTTCCCTGTAACTGACGTTAACATCGATGGAGTGATGGTAGAGACTGAGAAATGATGTTTGGGCTTCTAGAGCACGACCAAAGTCAAAAAGGGCCTTGCGATTTGCTGCATTAGAGGCATCGCCCGCGAATATAAACACGCGGAAGGCGCCATTGAGAGGCACCTCTTGTTCCAGGTGCACTACATTGGCGTCAATAACTCGCGTTACAGTGGCATTTGGAAACAAGCGCCCGGGACAAAGACGGCTCGAGGCGCTGGAAGTAATGATCAGGGGGGATTGGACAGGGTGGGAGGGCGACCAGTTTAAGATGTTGCCATGGTAAGCTACGCCATAGCCACTGGTGAATTCGCAGGCTTCTTTGAATGTCTGCACGAACTTGTCGGTTATACCCGAGGTAGCATTTGGTCCTTCCGTAGCAGCTTCAATTGTGGCAGCCGAGGGCTTCTGGGAAAATAACTTTGCATATCTGTTGTCAAAGTCTAGAAGAGTCTCGGCTACGTCTTTACGCTCAGATTCATAGGTATCGAGGATGGCGCGCGAAGCAAAGCCAGACTCGACATGGTGAAGCTTCCAGGCCAGATTCAGGGCATCTAGAAAGGCAGTATTCATGCCCTGGCCTGCTTTCGGCTATGTAATGGAGTGAACGTGGGTTAGTAGGTCGCAATAAAAAAGAAAAAAATATACATATAGATCAATGGACAACTTACGCTATGTGTATGACAGGCGTCTCCACCTAGAAACACGCGATTATCGAGTGTGTATTTATCAGAAATTCCCTGACCTATAGGATACACGGAGTACCATTCTAGCCTCTCCCACTCAATGTTGTATGGTTGGAAGATCTTTTGTGCAGAGGCTTGAACTTGTTTTGCACTCGCGGATTTTCGTGGATTGAAGTCAGGATCAGTAGATGAAGCAATTTGGATGTACAGCCGGACCATGTTATCCTCACGGGGAATAACCATGATTGAACCGTGCTCGCTGTGGATGGTACATTTCATCTGAAGAATGCTGTTAATGATTGGCTGGCGGCAAAGGGGCGAGAGATTGGTGTGAGGCAAGGCAGAACTGGGATAATCCTAACTCACCTTGATATCAGGAAAGTCAGTTTTGACGACGCCATCCATTACTCCCCATACATGGGATATTGGGTCGATATGGCGGATCTTAATGCCAAGTTTCTCTCGAATAGACGACCGAGCTCCTTCGCCACTAAACAGATATTTGGCCCGTACTATTTCCTCACCTTCATCAGCTCCATCGACATGGCGCAGCTTGACTTCGACAGGATACCCAGCTATGCTTGTATTGCTGATGTTAAAATCCACAATCGTCCATGGGCGCTGTACAGTAGTTCCGTTTTTTGCCATGTCGCCGAGAAACACCCTCTCAATGTAGCCTTGATGCAAGAGTGTCGTAAAGGGGTACCGGGCATCGATGAAATCCGGACATGAAGCCCATGTTCCTGTACGAACAATGCCGCGCTCGTGTTTTGTGTCATCACTATTGTTACTATGGGCACGAGGGCCTGCAGGATCCCAAAACGCCACCTCATACACCCTGGCTGGCTTGTGAGCCATGATCGCCGACTTTAGGCCCATGTTCCGTAGCAGATCGAGAGAACGAGGCTGGATTCCGTCAGCACGACCAGTTTGCGTGGGCTCGGCACGGTTATCGATGTGTTTGATGCGATAACCCCAGCGAGAAAGACAGGACGAGAGCATCAGACCGACAGGCCCAGCTCCAACAATGACTATAATGAAAGATAGAGTCAGTAAGTAATGATGGAAAACTGGACAAGCCAATTAGTAAAGGATAGCCTACCGATGTCATAGTGGGTTGGCATATTGGAGATCAGAGATGTAGTGCTCGTCTACGTCTGTACAAATGTACGTGAAATAAGGGTTAAGACAGGAGGGCAATAAAGCAAAGAATGAAGTGTGAAAACGAGAAACTAGGAGGCAAAGTAACAAAGAGCAAATCCAGACGAGAGAATGTTTAGAGGTCTCCATGGAAAGCAAGTAGCGCTACATATGCCTATTTATATTCAATCTTCTGCTTCGTCGCTTCACGGACGTCTCATGGAAGCGCGTAGCATCCGATTTACAGGTTGTGATTGGCCCGAGCCAGCACCACGGCAACAGTGATCGGGAGTATCGCTGCGCCTGGTCTGCCCTGCCAGGGGCACATTAGAGGACAGCAGGCTTTGAGTGAAATTGGGGTCAAGCCTTTGGCTATTATGTGGTGGTATTTACAGCAACTAAGCCCGGGAAGTGAGCACGGCAGTGAGAAAAATGGGGCCGATAATCCTCCCAGGAGTAACCGGCAGCAACCATCGGGTGTGGAGAAGTGTAAGGCACTAAGAAAACAAGCTATGATTGGATGGACACATGTGGGGAAGGGCCAAAGTATGGGTAGAAGCTTTGGTGAACGGAGATGACTAAGCACAGCATTGATCTCTGGAGGCTACGGGAATTTCCATTTTCTATCTATTGATTTGAATATATTTAACGTCTACTGGAATCACCAAGTAATGGTGACAGGACTGGGACCAAATTTCTATCTACTTAACTTACTAGGATTTGTATTTGTAAAAATTGGTCCTTATTCTTTTGGGATGCTGTTATTTTAACTCTAACCCTTATTCTTACATTTATATCCACCTCCTCTTTTCTCAGATAAGCCAGGCTCTTATCAGTTTACTCAAAGCTCATCCGGAACAATCGCCGAGGTTCTCTCAACAACATGGATGACTAGGGCTTGTGTGTCATGTGCCAATAGTAGCCTCTACGTTCTCCATGTCCGTTGTTACCGCCACGCGACATCCTCTGAAAAAATCAGAATGTCGTCGAGGTAGCAAACCACGAATTCATCATTGCACTCATGAAGAACCTCATTCAACAACTGTTGGCACGTAGCAGGGGCGTTCGTCAATCCAAATGGCATGACAAGATACTCAAACGAGCCATATCTTGTCCTGAAGCTGGTCTTCCATTCGTCTCCTTCTTTCCTTCGTCCAGTCCCTCAATCTAGTTGGTTTATTGCACTGCCACCGTTCGTAGCTTTCGTACAGTGGAGTCCAGGGTGAATTGAACCAAGCTGGGGGTATAAGTACTGGGGATATAGGCTCTGGAAGTGTAAGCGGTAATGGTATAGTCGATGGAGGCATAGGCCGCGGAGATGGACCTTGGATGATGAGTTGCGATGATGGCATTGGCGACTTTGCTTGTATCCTGGCTAGAAAGTCTTCAATGTACCGGCGGGCGGATGATGTTGACTTGGCTTGTAGTTGTGCAGAGAATACCGGTTATCAGAGCGATGCCTCAAGATCTGAGTAAACCTTTGCAAAGATTTCTTTGCTATAACCGTACTGACAGCTAGCCCCTCTAGTGGAAACTTTCCGTTGCTGTTCCCTAGACGCACCAGGAGGCTGACAACAACAATCGCAAGAATACGTGACTGTTTGCTTTGTGCTCCAAAACGGCGTGAGACGTCTGCAGCTAGCGGCTTTGGCGAGTGTGATGGGTGTATTGAGAAACACAAAGAGGTATTGTCTTCTTTGTGATGCATCATAGTCAAAACCTTCAGCCCCTGCACTCGCCGCATCAACTCATCATCTTTGCCCCTATAGCCTGTGTTTTATTCTTGGTTATTGCTTTCAATCTTGCAATCAAATGCTCTTGATCTTACGGAGCGCTCGATAGCTGACTGTTATCTATGGCATAGGCGTGTCTTGTGAGATGAATCTCTGATAGCGCTTTGCTACTTGTCGTGTTCCTGCTCTGCCACATCGTTGCCCCGTCATATTCATATCACCCACGCTGTTTTCAACAAAAGCCATTTCCCATCTTAAATGGGGTCTGGTTACTGTGCACGACACTTGATACAACTCGAGCCAAATAGCCCACTGGCGCAAGAAAAAGATTTCTAATGCAGGATGATGCCTCTCGCCACTCTCCCCTGTTGATTAGAAACATCTGTTTGCATCCCTTCTTGTGCTTGTATTGAAAACACCGCCATCGCCAAACTGCCTCCTTTGGACATCCAGACTTCGTGATGCTCAGCAGCAGTCATAACCAACCAGGTAGTACACAACACAACATCCCGTCTACTCAGCCAAAGTTTCCCTCGTCAGACAGGCCAATTCCGGAGAGGGCCCATAGGCGTCGGTCCCGCGAGCCTCTGCTCCCAGCTAGAGAAAGAGGCGAGGAGAAAGTCACCTGGCGTTCCGAAGCTGATCCAGTCGTGATGATGTATAAATCATTGACAAAGGATGTGTCTTCTCCATCCCAGTCAAATAGTAGCTGTGGAATTTGCTCTATAAACGGCGCTACGTCTAGCTCCCCTTCGATTGGAAAGGACGCTCGCGAAAAAGAACAAAAGCCCATGGAGTTGCACGTTAACTTGACAGCAGCCCAGCTAGAACAGATCGCAAATGCGTAAGTTTCTTCACTCCTACTCTTCTCACTCTTGCGAGCGAGATCTCCATGTGAGCTCTCTCTTTGCACTTGGACGTGTCGTTTTCTTTTCTAGTGCTGTCTTATTTTAACCGTTTATTTCCAACAGTGTCAAGCTTCGCATGACTGAGGAGAACAAGAAATCAAATGGCTTTGTTCGTGGGCATTCCCGCAGTCGCTTCCCTCTATGTGGAAATGGGGATGGGGAGCTCAAAACCCCCCCAAGAAGGGCGGCATATGAATCTACTGCTTCGTCGCTATCGCCGCTTTCCAACCTCAACCGTCTTTTGGACAACACCAATAAAACTAAGAACCACAACCAAAAAAGTCAGTCCGCCCATGGTGCTGCTAGTGACAGATCGTCCCATTCTGTATCTTCCACTAGTGCCCACCCTATCGGACTAGGAGACCTGGAATTGGGCAAGTATCATCCAGCGTACGACGACAATGAAGGTCAATATCATGAGAAAGCCGAGTCTGATTGTGAGGATTGGACTGGCTACGAAGACATGTCCAAGTACGAAGCAGAGACTGGCTACGAAGACATATCTAGATATGAGGACGGATATGACTCCGATAACTCGGATTTTGAACAGAGTCCACGCGTGCCTCTGGAAACTACCCAACCGTCCATTACCATCTCCCCTCGATGCTTGTACACCATCCCTGAAGCTGTTGGTCAGGAGAGTGATGCCGGCCATGCTGGAACGTTTGAGAACCGGCCTTCTTCTCGCCAAGCTATGAGCAGTCCTGTTACACTTGCTGAACGCCGCCTGAGAACTCCTCTCTCACACTTGGATCTGGCTTCTGGTGAGACAGTAAAACAAAGCTCTTCGCACAAGGTTACCAGCACAGTACCCAAGAGTCCTATTTCGTCTTTAGCTGCTGACGTCTCAATAATCAATGATGAAAGCCAAGAACCAGCCAAGCAGGCTCTCGCTGACACGCCTTCCTCCCGTTATTCTCAGGACATCATGTCGGCTAAAGTAAGTCCTCTCACTCTTCCAATTCGCCCAAGTCAATTCCTCCATAAAAAGGAAGGCGAAAACAGCCCTTATCTAACTCAAGGACAGGAAGACGATGTGGAAAACCACCAAGAAACCAACATTCTGCAGGGGTACACCGCATGGAAGGCAAGCCAAGATGAACAAGCTGACCAGGAAAACTGGGTTGGCCAAAACGCTAAAAGGTGCGAGGCCGAAACCCATCCGGATAACAGAGGCTACGATGTCTCCCCTGACAAGCCTCTTTCAAATCAGCAGCGCGCATCGCAGGGAGGCCGCGGGGCTGCCGGGCTCTTGTCGCCCCGAGGTGGTGATAAACCATTGCCTTTTACACCATTGACTCCGTTTTTCAATGCCGAGTTCAAGAAGGATACCGCACTGCTTGGTGACAATGGCTGGGTTGAGAAGATAGATGAAATCGACACCCAACCTCCCAATATCTCTGATAATGAGGCCTTTGGCGCAAATACGGACCAAGTTCTGAGTCGGTCTATACAGCCTGCTATCCAGCCAGTTTCCCGGCCTGCTGCCCCCCAAGCCAATGTTCCTGCTGCCTCTGTTGCAGGCAATCAAAATGGAGGGCACTCCAACATCAAGGCCTCTGTTACTGGCATGTTTAGCAGCCCAAAGTCTACGGAAAAGACCAAGATTGCCGACGCCAACCAGCGCGAGCCTCAGAAGGAAGACACTGGAGATAAGAACGAAGGTAAGAAGAAGGGGTTTTTTGGTGGATTGCGTAAGATTGCGCGTAGCATGGTAAGTTTTCTTCCGTCTTTTTCTTCGCTGGTCTATCTATACCTTGGCCGCTGGATGCTAATTCTACGCAGCATGACCTTACAGCAACTAAACGCCCTGAGCGCACTGCCCACTACTCTAGCATGAACATTTCTCTAGACCCTCGTGAACAGAGTCTTTTGTACTGCGAGCTGGAGTACCACCTGACCAGTGCAGTCCATGGCTATATTACCACCCAGTTCAACCACGGCAGACTTGATGCCAACAAGCTCAAGCGTGTGTCCGATACTTGGGTCACCAAAGGCCGTCCCCGCGTTGTTGGTTTCCGCTACGATCTCGAGACACAGTTAGAGCTTGTTGCCATGCACGACGCTGAGTTTCGGTTCTATGGTCGACGCCAGAAAAACCTGCTCGAAATTGGCGCTTTGCTGTACGCAATGCGAACCAATGCACGGGCTATGCAAGTACGCACCTTTTGCCAGCCAGACTCAGTGGTAGCCAAGCAGCTGGTTGATAGTCAGTCGCTCTTCAACATGATGGGCGTGCCGCAGATGCAGCAAATTGCCCTTCAGCAGATTGGCCAATTCTTCCGCGCCATTGTCGAGCGTGAGAGCAAAAAGCGCAAGGAAGCCGAACGCGCAGGCATGCAGACTCCGATGGTGGGACCCGGCCCGACCAGCAAGTTTCCCGTTGGTGGAGAAATACGCAGTGACATGCCATCAGTCTACAGCACACCTGAAACAGAATCGGATTTGAACAAGCATTAGATGCAGGCCTTGCTTGTTAGGCAGCCGGCAGCTATTGCTAGGATGACAGCATTTCTCGGTACTACACACATATGCAGACTAGCTCTAAATAGGCGGGAAAGAGAACGTTGCGGGGGGGGGGGGGGGGGATAGGCCAGCTTTCTTTTTTGTCATTTTGTGTACTTTTTTATATTTTATTTTCATTCAAGTAAAGGGAGGCTACATGCAGGAAGGCACAAGAGGTCGAACAAATAAATTGAATAGGAATATATCTATTATATCTCGGAGGCAAAGAAAGTAAAGATCATGGGATTGGAGATACATGTCACAACGACGGGAAGCTGTGCTCAATGCAAATGCCCTTGTGCTCCATGCCGCGCAACAATCTGGATTGGACGCGGCTAGGCCGGGGCCGAGGCCTCGGCTTTAGAGCCCAAGGTAATGACCCGAGACATGGAGTCCCGTGGTCACAAAGCGCTACTGGCCCGCCTACATGAGGTTGGAGTGGTTGAACGAAAAGCGAATAAAGCATAAATATTACAAGTTGCGGTGATCTGGGATCTATGTGGCGCTGGTATTGGTGTTGGTGTAACATTGGTGTGAGGCGTAGATGAAAGCAAAATCAGGAAACATGACTTATTAAAAGCAGCGCCGGCTGGTTCTGGGGCTTGTTTAGAAGTTTCTTTCCGAGTATGGGTCATGATATTCCTCATCTCCCAAGCTGTATAGCCGGTCATCAGAAGCCCGGGCTTCGTAGTAGCTAGCTCGATCCCGAGACACTTCCTTGCGGTAGTCTCTAGCACGTGCGCGATTGCACTCAACAATGTCATTCTCGCGGTATCTCCCGCGGTCACCATCACGGCCCTGATCACTCAGGTCCGAATGACGGGAAGAGGCGCGGACGACAACTCCGGCCTGAGAGTGGGACGAGGGGGGGTGCTGCGAATGACCCGAGTAATAGCTTCGTGAGTCGTGGTCATGATCATGGCCACTTCGCCTGTCCCGCTCGCGCTCCCGCTCATATTTCCGGTCCTGCTCTAGCTGACTTTCGTCCCGGCGTTTGTTGCTTTCATTGATCTTCTTATCGATTGCATTAACGCCAAGACCAACTGCTACTACTCCGGCGAGAGCCGCAAGCACCCGCTTTTTAGTCTTGCCACTGCCACCCCGCTCCTCGTCAGAAGAGTAAGGGTCAGGGGAATCATGTTGACTAGGACTTCCACTATAGCTATGACTGTGGCTGTGTCCATGGTGGCTGCGGCTACCGGATCCTCGCCGGTCTTTGTCATAAATAGAGTTTCTGCGTGATTTAGCCTGACTAGGGTCAGATGCTTCATGGCTGAACATGATGCCAGGAAGGGCATGGCCTCGGGAGTCCGACGAAGTGCCTCTATGGGTTGAGCGAGAAGAGCGGGTTCTGTCTTTTTCACGATCACGCGAGTCTCTCAGGTCCCGGAGATCTTGATTGTCACGGGCATCGGAAAAGGACATTCTGTGGTGAGAGCGCGAGATAGCCCCCAGGGATGCGGAGCCGTCAACTGCAGAGGAGGAGCGGCGGTGGCCCCGAGACGG
This sequence comes from Ceratocystis harringtonii, assembly GCA_002018265.1. Taxonomy (NCBI): domain Eukaryota; kingdom Fungi; phylum Ascomycota; class Sordariomycetes; order Microascales; family Ceratocystidaceae; genus Ceratocystis; species Ceratocystis harringtonii. The sequence goes on along the minus strand of MKGM01000043.1, from coordinate 70,703 downwards.
TGTCGGTGCAAGAAAATCAGACCGGGGGGCATCAGGGTGGAGAAAAGCCGAGCTAGAGCTTGGGGGTACGGTAGCAGTATAGGCAGAGCGGCTGGACGAGGTCATTGGAGGCTCGACAGCTGAGTACTGGGATCTTCCGCTCATTTTGGAAAAATTGGAAAAGGAAAATCAACAGGATAAAAGTGTGGAATTGTGAAATCGGTGCAAGATTGAACAATACTGGAGGGGCTTTCTTCGTTGGCGTAAAAACAAAAGACCAGGTAGTGAAAGAAGTAGAAAAAATTGAGGAGAAAAAAGTAAGAGGTGAGAGGAGGGGGGGAGGATGAGAGGGACAAGAGCAAAGAAATAGGCGATTTTTAGCAGATCAAGAAGTGACACGGGACAGGAAATGTACCAAGTATGGTACATGTATGTACATATATATATTGTAACAGAAGTGTAAAGCGATCAGAGCAGAGCTAGAGATAAGCAGCAGAGAAATGTTGCCGGACTAGGGTTTTTGGTCGATCGGCTCAAGGGAGGCGGAGCATGGGTCGGTATGATACACAGCTCACTCACTGCCATTCAGCTTGACACAAAAGAAAGTAAGAGAAACGCAAAAAACAGGCAGGGCTCAGTTCCACACTACCGTATGAGGCCCGGCCGATAACCAAGCATACCCACGGGAAGCAAAACAAAGGAGCGTATATTTTGCCGTGATGGCTACGTAATGATATGATTCAACAACAAGTACAAAGAAAGCTAGCTCTGTGGCCAGCCCACCCTTGCAACCTGAGTCGTTACAATTTGTGGCCGTGTTGTGCTGTGCATGCAGGCTTTAGCCCATAAAATATTAACACTTTGACATGACCGTAGCCGACTCTTTCTTTCC
>MKGM01000043.1:0-69810 GCA_002018265.1 Ceratocystis harringtonii | reverse complement strand
CCGTGCTGCTCCTCCTCATTGGCTCTTCGCTTTTCGCCTTTTACTGGTCGACTTGCGCCTGCATGTTTGATGACTTTGTGTTCTTCGTGTCCATATATAGATGGCCGCGATAGTTAGAGCTATATGTACTGTGTGGAGAACGCTCGCCCTCCGGTGAAGGCACGAAGCAAATTGCTTATGCAAGTCCCTGCAGCTCTTCTGCAATAGAAGTTGCCTTACAGCAAGTGCAACATGCAGCCCACCCAGAACAACGCCCTGTTATCGACGGAGGAGGATTGGGGGAATTTTACAGAGAAACAGGGGAACAAGAGAAGAGGGTGAACTATCGCCGAGCTTTCTTTGACTAGCTGGAAGTTGGCCATAACTTTACAAAGCGTGGGAAGCACAAATTGAAATGGCAGCCTAAGCCCAAGCTCTCAAGAACGCAGGGCCAGTCATCAGGTTAAAAATGCGGATTGTTGATTGGTCCCATTCTCTGAGGTGGGCACACGCATCGCATCGCATGCTGTTCTGTTCGTATTGTGTTAGGTGGTAAGGTTCTGTAGTTTTCCTGCAAGACCCTGAATATTTTTCTCCCCTCACCTTTCTAATTCTTCCTTGCATTCTCTCTCTGACTTTAGTCGTTTCTCCACTCAACAAGGTTGCTCATCCTTTCTTGAAATCCTCGTCCTCGTTCGAACAGCCTTGTTTTCTCTATTTCTTGGTGGTTTTTTTTTTTCTTTTTGGTTCTAGCCGGGCAGACTTTCCTCCTTTCCTTCTTCCTCTTACTAGGCTATGCCAGTGCTCACAATCGCGTCTGCTTCCCTTGTCGTCATCGCCCATCGGTACCGCCCATATTGAACCGCTCCTTCATATACCCTCCTCAACCATAATTAGTGTTTGACATCATATGAGGTCACAGTAGACCAATGTTTGCGAGCCACCATCATGGCAGCTGGCTCGTGGAGCCCTCTTTTATCCATCCACTTCTTTTTTCCTTCACTTAAACTGTGACTCCGTCTCGTGTCATCTTCAGCCGCAAGACAGGACTGCGCGTCTGTCTATCTCGCCCTCTGCCTTTACCATCGCAAGTCCCAAGCTTCATTACCAGAAGTGTGGGTTTAAAAAACCCCCACTGTGCATGGCTGTGGCTTCGCACCCATATATTTGTATGCATTTTGCTCGCAACACTACTGTGCAGGAGCAATCGAGCACATATCGTACGAGCAGCTACGCATCTTGTATCTCTGTGCTTACAGGCATACATAGGTGAGGTCCACATTTTGCGTGGCAACTGCCTTATTTGTCTAGGCCTCGGACTCGACCTACTTCCTATTTGTATTACAGTGCAGTCCTTGCCTTTTCACTCTTAAAATCGCAAGTAATTACCCAAAGCTTAACATAACCGCAAGCCAGTTTCATATACATGGTGTCCCTTCGCCTATGTTGAGCTAAACAGTTGCAGGTTTTCTCTGTGAAAGACGTCATTCACGCATGACACAAAGTCCTGTTTTTGATGGATGGCTTTCGTCTTCCCCTGCTGACTTGCGAAGCTAGACAGTCTACGTCAAAGGAACTAAAAAAAAAAAAGCAGGTAATCAGCAGCTCGCTAGTACCTAGCTGCACTGCACTGCACTTCTTTTCTCTTGTTTCTGTCGTCTTGCCTAATATGTACGCTGGCTGTCACTCGTACCGCACATCATCTCGCTTCTTTTGCCTAGTGGTGGACTTTCAGACTGAAGGACGAAGCTGCCGGCAGATGACATGTCATCCACCTACCCCCTCAAGGCTGGCTGGCAGGTTTTGGTAATGGACTTGCCTTTTTGGGGTTGGAATTGTCGTCATTGATAGGCTATCGGGATTCGCCGCTATTCTACGACTTTCTTTCTATCTTCTTGGCTGAAGGACTTCTTTATCGCCTCTTTTTCTTCGACGTCATTTCGAGCTCACAGACCTCAGAGGTCGTCTTTGCATTGTGGCAACCGCTCAAGGCTCACTTACATCATGTCTAATGCCTAATTATACTCAGTCTAGTGTATCCCTTTATCCATCATGCTAAAAGTCCATATACATGAGCCCTAGATAATCAATATCCACATTAGAAATACATAGGCAAAGCCTAACTTACGCAAGGTCGGACAAACCTCCCCCCCCGGACTAAGATCCCTCACGACTATCAAGTGGCCATCCATTCTGAGGCCTGCCTGTGCTACAGTTAGATGTGCGGCTAGGATCTTTAGATTTTTTTCATCCATAATCCTGTTACGTGACCAATCGTTAGTTGCAAAAATAAAATAAAAACAATAAAAGCCCACCACAGCCCCACAACAAGTTGCTTTTGAAATTAAGAACCCCGTTATGAGTGCATTTTGCGAAGCTTGTATTATAAACTGTAGACTGGCCTAGCTAATCTACTTGTGTTAGACGACGGTGTGGACTTGAGAACATCGTAAGCAAGCAGGACGCTCGTATATGCTTGTGCCTCGTTTTTTTTCTCCTTCTACTTTGGTTTGTTGTTTCTAACTGTCTAGTCTCCCAAGCTTCTTCTACCTACTCGATTCTAGTAATCTGCCTTTGCTTGCGACTTTGTCGATAGATACGCGCTTGTTTTAAATCATGTACTATATATGCCAGCGGTTGACGAAGCAGAATGCCTAATGCCCTACATTAGCTTCGGTGATTACGGTGTTCAGGAGTATCAATAAGGTGTAAAATAGGGGGGCTAGACAGACCGCCATGCTCGAGCATGTCCAAAGCCCATGGGATGTCGCATACATGCAGAGGCTCCTAGAATGCCAATGATCGGGTCCCATCAAGATGAGGCAAGACACATACAAGAGTAGATAGCCGAGACGTCTGGTTGACAACTGTTCCCTACCCGATGAAATTGGGGATTCAGGAACACTAAGAATGGCACTTAGCCATCTCGTCCTTCTGGCACTTGAATCAGCGAGACAGGCTTACCTGCATCATGTTTGTTGCACCGTTTGGGTAGTACCAAGAGTAACACAACTAGCCCCTTTGTCTTAGCCCGTTAGAACGGCGGTTGTTCTGGCAGGTGAGTGGCAGAAAGCCTGTTTCTCACTCATACTTTTCCTACCCTCTTCCTCTTCTTTCCCCCCGAAAGGAAGTCGGATTCGACGGGCTATACAGCCTGATGCATTGTTAGGCACCGGCGTACAAGGAAGAGGAAACGCGGGAGGTAAAGCCACAGCGTTGTCCAAGGGAGGGCCGGGTGGTGGGTGTTTGCTTTTTAGGAAGCAAGCAAGCAAGCAGATGGCCGGCAGAATTGGCACCAATGGCTACTGTTAGCCCAAGCGAGAACACGAGAACTATCCGCATCCTGCGCGAATTGCGCTCTATACCAATTCACCGAGGGGGAGCATCTGTGTCAGTTAGAAGAGGAGAATATTGGAAAAGCTGCTTTCGGATATTTGAACGCATGGTTGTCCTGTTTGGTGACACCGGACAAGATCTTATTTGCTATCTGGCTTTTATGAGACTCGTAGGCTTTTGTATTTTACCGCGCACTATTAGCTCGATTCTAGCTATCTAGCCCGCGGTGTCTTTCCCGTCCGCACCTATCTAGTTAGCATTCGTCTGTTTAGTCTTGAGATTCAAAGCTATTATCCTGGTCCGTTTGGATCTCGTTGTTTGTCACCATTTATTGGATCCATCCATATCGATATGCTAGTTTGCGGCCTGCTCCTTTCCGTTTGTCTTGACTATTACATTGTGAAACTGCATTCCCCCTCACTGGTTCCGATCCTAGGTTCATAGCCAAATCTAATATTATCTAGTTCAATCTGTAATGCTTCCAAGACTTGACTATCAACTACTGTCTAGACCAGTTCAGCAGGAATATGCCACGACTCTTATTCAATGTCCCTTTTCTCTTTTCACCAGCTGCCTGCCTATTTCCTGTTTGCCAAAGTGAGACTTGCACATGTGATTACCCATGTCATTTTTGTTTGTTGTCTTGACATTTAATTGCAGAGCTTGTTGTACTATAGCCTATGTAGTACGTAGGCATGTCAATTGGAGATGTGTATCGGTAAAGGTTTGCTTGATAAAATAGCATGCCACGGGGGAAAAGAGACAACAAGCTAGATTCCGTTCGACGGCGTAAACGCTATTTCTTGAGATCAAAAGTCTAAAAGTTTACTCGCAAGCCAAAATGAAGTAGATGTCCTGTTCTTATTTATATTACAAGGGCTCCCACTTGCGGCTCTAGTCTGATCCCATATCCACCCTATTGTTTTCTAGGAAAGCAGACTTCTTGATGTTTTTATAGTACATGCGACGCATTTATCATCTCATACCACCCCTCTCACTTCATAGTCTTGCCCTCAGCCAAGGTCCGACATGTCAGTCTCTGATGTCAGCACCGCACCAAGAGTACAGCTCTCATCCCCGTCTCAAGATACAGACATCTTTGACGAAAAGTCTAAAGATCACATCGATCTGGAGGCCCCCGCAGCTACAGTGGCATCCGGAGAAGATTCTGACCAGCTCGATCTTCAGCACTGGAATGCCCCACGAATCAACATATTTCGTACGGGCTCAGTGATATTTTCCTTTTTCCTCGCAGGCATGACTGACGGTTCAATCGGGGTAAGTTGGCTCTAACATCATCTTCATGCACAGCTTCTCTCCGTCAACTTCCCCTGCCTTCTATGCTTCCACTGTTTTGCGTCCTGTCTTTCGTTCTTTGTTAGCTCGTTGTTCTTTGTTACATATTTCCAAAGTGTGTAGCCTTACCTTTTGGCCTGTGAAACCGCCATATCGTCCGTGTGACCAACCCTCTTTCTTTGTTTTTTCTTTTCCTCTTCCTTCACTGTGCCCTATTATTACTAACAGTATGCCATTACTCTAGGCTTTACTTCCATATGTAAGCACGGCAAACCGCCACTACATCCTATAGGCCCGTTATTGTTGCCCCGGACCATGGTGTGGGGCCCACTCTCTCCTGTCCTCCATCCCTCTATTTATGGCTGCTAACCACTCCTTTGCTCGTCTTCTCTAGATCGAACAGGATTACAGCATCTCCTACACTGTTGTTTCCGTCCTTTTTCTTTCGCCTTGCTTGGGCTATCTGCTCGCGGGTCTTGCCAATAACGCCGTGCACTATTACATGGGCCAATTTGGGATCGCCTTCTTCGGCCCACTCCTCCATGCTATTGGCTTCCTCATCATCATCTTCCACCCGCCATACCCAGTTCTCCCAGTAGCCGTCTTTCTGGCCGGCTTGGGTAGTGGCTTGTTGGACAGTGCGTGGAATGCCTGGGTTGGAAATATGTACTACTCCAACGAGTTATTAGGTATTATCCATGCGGCTTACGGCCTTGGAGGCACTGTCGGTCCCCTAATTGCTACTGCAATGGTGACCAAGGCGCACTTACAGTGGTGGCACTACTTTTACATGATGTTAGCCTTTTCAATAGCAGAGGTCGTTGTCAGTTCATGGGCTTTCTGGGGTCAGAATGGGCTTATCCATCGAGCAAGTCTTCAGGCTTTTAATGACGGCCGGCGAACCACCACCCGCGAAATCTTGCGTCAGCCATACACCTGGCTTCTCTCAATATTCCTATTGGGGTATGTCGGTATAGAGATTAGCTTGGGTGGTTGGGTCACCACGTTTATGATTGAAGTTCGGCATGCCGAACCTTTTCTTGCCGGTATCACCACCACATTGTATTGGCTAGGTATCACGTTGGGCCGCTTAATATTAGGCTTTGTCACAAGCCGAATCGGGGAGAAGCTAGCCATCACTATCTATCTTTCTCTCTGTATATCACTTGAGGTCATGTACTGGCTAGTACCCAGCATACCAGCCTCTATTGTCTTCGTTATTCTCATGGGCTTCTTCCTTGGTCCTCTGTTTCCCGCAGCTATTGTAGCCACAACAAAACTGCTGACCAAGGATTATCATGTTGGTACGATCGGCATTGCCTCAGCTGCCGGTGGTTGCGGTGGAGCCTTGTTACCGTTTGCTGTTGGTGCCCTTGCTCAATCCCGTGGAATTGCAGTGCTACAGGTTACTGTCCTTGTTATTCTAGTATTCATTACTTGTATATGGGTTTGTATCCCTGGCGGGTTTCACAAAGGCGGACTTGAGGAGGCTCGTGACAACGAGCTTGTGCCAGGAAAGGAACTGGTCAAACTATATCGCTGGGCGGAGGGAAAGATTTGTCGCAAAACAGAAAGTGAGCTTGTGATAGCACGGTGAGACGAGGGAAGTGTAAATTAAAGATGGCGGAAGACAAGAAAATATTTCTAGGTGTAGGAAAGTTTGGTAGGGTTTTGTTCATATCTGGGTCCGTTGGTGTTGGTGTTGGTGTTATTTCTTTTTTTCTGTAAATATGTCTCTTGTTTTTCTTTTTTGCATGCGTTTATGCAACCTGTTTATTTTAGTTTCAACAAACTCATATATCATTCTGTTGCTTGATCTGAAATGATTCTGCGAAGGGTACTGAGACTGGCTGTCCACCTTGGATATGGAATCCATACTGCCCAGGTGACCAGTAGCTACCCATAGCATAGCATGTCGCACCGCCGCCAATAATCGTGACTTGTCCATTTTTCTCTATCCCACTGCTTCCGATGAAAAAAGGCCTATGGGGGCACTTGTCCGTGAGCTGAATATCACGAAGACATGTGATGGTCAAGGCGCTTGGGTCTCCATTTTCAGCAATCCCCGCTTTGTTGTCTTTCTTTTCGTTAACTAGCAGGATATCGGAAGCTGTCGGAATTAAATGGTTGTCTACAATACCACCAGCCACTACTGCTCCAGCAGTCGTTGGTATCACAAGTGCACCAAACCGAGAGAGAGCAGGGTTGCACTGGACACGGGCAAAAGAAATAGTCCTTCCCTCCAAATCCAGTATCCATTGGTATGTGTTTTGATCTACGAGACCAGCGGCCGTGATGCCTCCAGACAAGAACCCGTGGGCGTTGGAAAAGCACCCAAGGACAGCCCCAAATCTCGGCAAAGGCACGTCGCCAATAGCTCGGATTTCAGCCCACCCCCCATTGTGGCCGCCGTAGAGATAAATATTGTCGGAAATTTCATGCCCTCCAGTTTTACCGCCGACTAAAAGCGCATGACCTGAGTCTCCAAGCCTAGTGACGGCATGTCTATAAAGAGCTTTGGGCAAATATGGAGCTTCGCTCCATTTATTACTTTTCTTATCCAGAATCCAGACATCACTCATAGCCTTTGCTGGCGAGGCGCGACCTCCAGCCAGAAGGATACATGGACCAAGATCAGTCGTGGAAAAGCATACACGAGGAGGAGGGCCAATCCACTCTGGGTCTAGAATGGACTCTGACGAGTAAAAGTCGGCGGATGAGGAGCGGTTGGTTACTCCTTGGCCAAAGAATGTAGCAAAAGCAACTTCTCCACTCTGTTCTATGTCAATAATAGTTGCGCCGCCATGATGTCTATGAGCCTGCGGGCCAGTGGCAGGCAAGAAAGAGACATTGATTTCCTGTACGGGAGTTGTATCGCAGTCGTAAATGTTTTGCTTCTTGGGATCTCCATGACAGATTGGAGCCATATTCGATGCATGAACAACAGTGTAGTGAGCACCAAAAATAGCAAACTCTTCCCACTCGTCAAAAGGCTCGACATGGTCCAACTTTGCACGATCTTTAGCGCTCATGAAAAAAGAATCGCCCCAGGCTTCCCACAGGTTCCAAGCACGCGAATACGGCCAGCCCAAGACCTTGAAGCGGGCTTCTTGGTGGGATGTTGTAGGGTAGCGAGAGACGGACTTGAGAGACGTTTGAAGCTTGTCAAAGTGGGCAAGCATATTTTGAGCGAAGGGATATCCAGGTCCATCAGGCAATATTTGCTCAAGAAGGCAGAACTCCGCTAGAATGTGGATTGGGGGTTAATAAGCCATGTATATCAGCATGTTGGTACAAATAGAGCCATGGGTCTTACCACTTGGAATGGTTGATGCCCATCGAATCACATTATCTGCAGATTTGTTATCCATGTAGGTAATTGATACCTCGGCCACAAACAGCACATGACTGTTGTGCAAGTCTATGACTTCCTCTATCATCGCAGTGACAATATCAAGCTCGCGCAAGTCACACGCAATCTGACAGTACTTGGAGCTTTCAAGAATAACGCCAGTCTCCTTCTGCGAGGTTTTGAAGTTGTTACCAAGAAGTTCAGCAAGCTCGGGAATCTGAGTCACGATTTGCTTCTTCTTTTGCATCATGTCAGGATAGTCTATATCGATGAAGAGAGTTGAGGGGCTGAGATCCGAGTATCTCTCATGGCATTGCCAGGGAAGGACATCGCTTGCAGCAGCTTTTAGTCAGTCAACATGAGCGTGGATGTGAGTAAGAATGACAAGCTGGAGGGTGATCTGGCAGATGAACGGTACTGTCACCTGCCTTCATGACGACGCCTCATGTAACTTACCTTCCACAGCCCAAATTCACCACCACCTTTTTTTTGCCTGCGCAGTCTCTGCGGAGAAACTCCCGCACACTGACATCAATTGCCCGCAAGCGGAACCAGTAGCCCCGATTAACAAGCGGAGATCGGCGCTGAAACCGAGGAACGAAGAAGCGAAAGTAGTGCTTCTCCTGATCATAGTATAGTTTCTCAACGCTACGCTTCGAGGTAATGCTGCTACTGTTGGTCTACAAGATTGGGTTGATCATTAGCTAGTTACGGCTGCGTTTTCTGTGCTGAAGAGTAAACTTACACCCATAATCAGCTCATCTAGCAACGCCTTTTTTTTCTCTGCAGCACTGGGGGCAGCCAAGCTGGCCTTGGTACCGCTACCCTTTGCATTTTTAGATGGCATGATGGGACCAAAGGCACTGGGTGTGTTGTGTTTATTTGATATTCAGATCGTGATATGTCAAATAAGGATGTATTGTTCAGCATCACATGGAGAATTTATGATTTAATGCATGTATCGGGGGGTTAATCCAAAATGGCAAATATGCCTTTACTCTTCGTCGTATAGTCTTATCGGTGTTATTCTTGTATCACGGTGGTCAGTGCTTCTTTGATCTTCAAGCTCCTTGCTCTAGATCTTGCCTATCCCTTCATGGCTGTAGTATTAATTGCCCTTCTTTTGCCTTCTCCTGTTTTTGGGCATCTCTTCTTGGCTGCAAAAGGCAACTGCAAACTGCTTCTAAGCCGCTAGGTATTTCTATATTCATGGCTTAGTGACTAATCAACTACGACACTCCACGCCTAGCTTTGTTTTCCCTTTCTAGAATTCCTATATTTCTTTTCTGCTCTTTTTCTATTTCTTTCGTCGTTCCTTGTTTACGTCTAGACCCCTCCCATCCCATCTCCCAACTTGAATCCCAGCCATGGCGTCATCGGCGTCGCAAAACCTCAATTTCATCACATTCAATCAAGACCACAGCTGTCTTGCTGTCGGTACGTACTTGAGACATGGCTTTTTGTGCTATAAAAATGCAATAGATACCCCGGGGCAACTTTCTAGTTGAATCATCGTCAAGGCTGCTGCTAACCAGCCCCTCACTATAGGTACTACTGAAGGCTTCCGTATTTACCACACAGAGCCATTCTCCAAAATCTTCAGCAGCGATGAGGGCAATATTAGCATTATTGGCATGCTGTTCTCGACATCTCTTGTAGCTCTGATTATGTCACCGCGCCATATGATGATCCAAAACACAAAAGTAAGAAGCTGATGTTCATACCATACATACACACTATGAGTGCTGCGCTTTTAGTGTTTTATTTGCTTTTTTCCCTCTAACTCGCGCTCTCTCTCTCATTATAGCGCTCCTCAGTCATTTGCGAACTCACCTTCCCCTCCGCCGTTCTAGCCGTACGCATGAATCGTAAGCGACTAGCTGTCATCCTCGAAAACGAAATCTATGTCTATGATATCTCCAATATGTCGCTTCTCCATACCATGGCTACCTCGCCTAATCCCTCGGCTATTTGTGCGTTATCTCCATCTTCCGAAAATTGCTTCTTGGCTTATCCTATGCCAAAGCCCCGCAACGATTGCGCCGATAAACGACCTGCTCATGCGCCGCCTACCTCGGGATACGTGGCTCCTACTTCAGGAGAGGTTCTAGTTTTCGATACTCTGACGCTTAAAGCCATGAATGTTGTCGAGGCGCATCGATCGCCACTGTCCTGTATTGATCTAAACAGTGATGGCACGCTCCTAGCTACCGCCAGCGAAACCGGAACCATCATCCGCATCTTTTCGGTTCCTAACGGCCAGAAGCTCTACCAGTTTCGCCGTGGTACCTATCCATCCACCATCTATAGCATGTCGTTTAACCTGAGCTCCACATTACTGTGTGTCTCTTCCACAAGCGACACAGTGCATATTTTCCGTCTCGCTGGTCCTTCTGGCACTTCTGTGCCTATTGTGGCCGGTACACCTGCGCCCATAGAATCACCCGAAAGTACAAGGCCTCATCGCTGGTCTAGAGGACGCGCACAAAGCACGGACAGTAGCTTTGTTGATAGTAGAACTTCCTCTATACTCAATTCCGGAGACGCTAAAAATAGCCAGACCCCAGGGAAACAGCAATCGGATGGCCGCCCAGGCGGCTCTTTTGGCAACATATTCCGCCGTTCTTCAGTGATAATGGGTCGTTCGGTAGCAGGTGTTGTCGGCTCATACCTACCACAAACCGTTACTGAGATGTGGGAACCTACACGTGACTTTGCATACATTAAGATTCCCAAGTCGACTAGAACCAGTTCCCGGAGCGGGAGTTCTGCTCCTGCTGGCCCGTTGCGGAGCGTTGTAGCCATGAGCAGTAGTAGTCCACAAGTCATGGTTGTGACCAGCGATGGCGGATTTTATGTCTTCAATATTGACATGGAGAATGGCGGTGAGGGGTGTTTAGTGAAGCAGTTCTCGTGAGTGACGCAATTCCCTGTCTAGTCGTCAAAAACGGCAACGGCTAACTTATTGTTCTAGAATTCTCGACAGCGACGATCGTCCGACTGGGGCCTACTAAGAGGATGAGGCCGGGCATGGAGTAGGATAATACATTGCCGTATATGATGCGGGGGGATTTCTTTTATTTCTTCCTAGAATGGAATTTTTCATATTAGCGTTTCACTTGTGCCCTATTGAGCGTGCACCAAGTCCCTCCCCCCTGATCTTGCCATGCCTCCTAGTGAGATATCTAGATGCCCAATCCTGTTCAATTGGGAAAGAGCAAAAGTCACATTCAGCATCGTATTTTCAGTGAAGTTGAAGGCATATACGCCTTGTTATATGAGACCGTTGGAGTAAAATAGAACGAACAAAACACAAAATGCCATAAGAAAATATAATAGGCCTTCCCTAATTATCATGACGTCATCAACATCCTGCTGAAAGGAAAAGTCAGGAAAAATGTAATTAAGAACAAAAAGGATGAAAAGTCCGCAAGGTGCAAGAAAAAAAAGAAGAAAAAATGCCATAAACGCCTAACAAAAAAGAAAAAGAAAAAGAAACGAATAGAAAAACAACCAACAGAAACAAGGTGGCTCAGTGACAGAGATACGGCTGATTCAACAATGCAATCTCCCGTGCAATATGCGCCCATTCTAGCTCCCGCCCGAACGATGCATTACCACTGTTACAGCCGTCAGTATATTTGCCCATGTCTATATTTGTGTCATGTTGACGCACAACATCTTCCCAGCGCAGGAGTTCGTAGATGAACCGAAGATGTGGCTGTATAATGACATTGAGTCTCCGGGCTCGCACAAAACAGTATGCCCGTGGTAGAGAAAGGTTGAAAGTCCGCATTACTTCAGCAATGCATATAGTGGCCGAGCGAGAAACACCAACGCGACAATGGACCAAGGTTGCCCCGCCTTTCTGGCGGCCCCGGTCAATAAAATCAAAGCAACGACTAAATTCAGGTGTCAAGGTGTCAACGCCATTATCTTGAACACCCTGCACAAGGCAAACGTTGTCAGGGCCCCATTTTTCAAACTCGCTTTCAGTCCAGTCTGCAACCTCACCAACGCTAAGGACTTGTGTAATTCCAAGAGCCCGCAACAAGTCTGGGTTGTTTGCATGGTTGAGACTTCCCAAGTACATATAGTCGGTAATCCTACTGGGAAAAGAGCCATCCATACATCGAAACCAGCGCGGTTCGTTGGTGGCTGCGACTTGCAACATGTCTTGTTCCATGTCCTTACACACTGGAGAGGCTCGCATTAACCAGAGACTAAGTGCCTTAAGAAAGGCCACATCGCTAGGGTAAGCAAAAAAGTTGCGCTTAAGTTGTGTGTGCAAGTCCAGCCAAGCCGTGGGAATAGGTCGACCAGTGCTATAGGCAAAATACGCTATGCCAAGCAATGTCGTCTCCGTGTAGCCGTCACCACAGTGGAAGAGAATTTTGCGGGGTGGGAATTTAGAAGACGCGCAAGGCAGTGGTGACTTGAGCTCAGGATCAATGGCATCCGCTTCTGTCTCTTGGATTCCATGCGCCATGTTGTAAATCCATTTGCAAATTTCCACTACATCCCTCAGTTCTAGCTGGTTGTGGGATGAGAATGAAAGGCTGCCACTGGAAGGAAACTCGATGGTTGATCGACTCGGCATAGAATCATTTTCTAGGCGAGGTTTAGTGCAGAGGTTTCGAAACAAGTCAGGCTGTAAAATAGCAGCATCAGTGCATTCAACAAACACATTGAAATCGGTATCATTCCGGTCTGTTGGTAAGAGATTCGGGGTGCATCCCATCCATACATTGTGCGAGATTTCCGTCGGTCTGGTCATTTCGTGCATCTCAATGCTTTCCTGGCGGTGGAAGTCAAGAACACGGCCACTATGGTGTCCGGCAGAGTCAATGGATACGAGTTCTGAATGGAACTCCTCAAAAGCGGCAAAGGGGGCAACGCAAACAAATGTGTTCATGACTGGTACATGAACCCTACCATTTGCACTTTGCTTTGTTCTCCAGTTGCTTTGGGCACATGCTACATCTCGGGCCGCATTCAAGACCTCCTGACGATTTTCGCCATACACAATGATGTCAGAAACAGTTGCTGTCTTGATGCTTTGAATATGAAAGTTTCGCACGCTAAAGCCAGTTTTCGGGTCAATGTCAATAAACTCCGTTTCAACATCTGTAGTGGGAGGCCATTCATTTTGGTATTTTCCCGGGGCTAACGTGATGATGTCTCCAGGCGCCAATGCACCCTTGAGATGCGCCTTATTCAAGTTCCCATTGGCCTTCACAATAGTTATAGATCGCAAGCACCCGGGTATAGCATGATGTTGCGATTGGTGACGTGTGAAAAAAGCCTTTTGTATATTGTTCCGAGGGTGAAGTCCATGTAGCCAAGGGAACACACGTGAAGGGATCGGGAGAGGTTGGTTTGCGATATGGTGTACGGCATTCACAAGACCCAACGGGTCAATGGAGTAAACCGGAAAGCCACTGCAATTAAAGCGCTCATAACGGTCAGGCGGGAAGAGCAAGGATCGGGAAGATGAGTCGATATCGTCTTCGCTATCTTCCGAGTCCTCAGGACTCAGGGACAGACGGTCAGATGGCGAGCCCTGAACGCTTCCAGGCGGACAGTATGGAAGGTGACGTGATGATGAGTGCACAGTAGTTCTGGGGATTTTGACTGAAGCAGTGCTGGTTTGGCTTGCGGTAGGCAGAGGATCGGCGATGTTGTTCCGTGACCGCGGCACAGACACGGCCGCTACAGTGGTGGCCATAGCCGGGGCGAAGTTCAAATGACAATCAAGACGGCAGGATTAAAGGCAAAAACGAGTTTAGGATTCTGTAGTGGGATCCCAACGCCTTGCTCCTAACAAGGACCACTCACGATACGTCTATAGAAGGCACTGGTATAGAGGGTCCCGTCGCCAATGATGGCAAGAAGAAGGGAAAAAGGTTTTGACGGGACACTGGGGTAAGATAAGAGGGTGACGTATGTTTAATGTTCTATGTGGCCCGAGCCAGAAAATAGCAGCCAAGTTAACGAAGAGCAAAGAGGAAAACGCAGAGGGAGGTGAGACTGGGAGGGAAAAAGAGATCTAGTAGCAGGCGATCGGGCGAGAAGTGCATGAATATGTCACGTCTAGACAAAAGCTACTAGCAATCAAAGAGATAATAAGAAGAAAGGAAGACACACAAGACAACGAAAGGAAGAGAAAGAGGGAAAAAAGGGAGAAAAAGTCCAGATAGGCCTCAAGCGCAAGATTAGTAAACGCAGCTTTCCAATGCTTTCCAATCGAAGGGGGCAAAAATGTAGAGCGACAAAAATTGGCAGAAGATAAGAGTGTTCAGAGACAAAGATAGATCAGGCCAGGAAGGCCAAGCATATAAGCGGCTGGTTGGTTTGAGGAGGGGGGGGGGGATAAGGAGGTTCGTCGCAGGGAGGAGACCGCAAGATTGAGGGGTGGTGACAAGACGGAATAATGGGGAAAAGAAAATGGAAGAACAACCAAAGGCCAAAAGAAAGAAAAGGGACCAGAGATCTTATCTAAAAGAATAGGAAAAGGATGTCGGAATAAATAGAAGACTACGCGTGATAAACAAAAGCCGCTGGGTCAGTAGCGAGACAAAGAGGCTATTCCAACAAGTGGGCTGATAAGCGAAGTCGAAGTATATGGATAATTAATTGATGGAGAACTTACAAGCACAAAGATCCAAAGCCCAGCGATTATGTAGGGGTGAAGGGGATAGAATGGACAAGCCTAGTCGGCTTTGTGGAGATAGAAATAGAGAATATTGTCTCAAGTAGGGAGTTGATGATCAATGATAAAGCAAGAAAAGATGATGGATGTATAGAAAAGGCAGATACAGTGGAAGAAAAAACTAGGAGATGAAGAGGAGAAGGGGAGTCAAAGAGATGGAAGAAGCGAAGTTGACTTGGGCATTTGCCATCAACTGTGGAAAGAGCTTTCCCGTTTGATCCTCTGTCGCGTTCCTACTCTTATTAGACATTTCAGAAAAGAACTGTGGTACTTCTCCTTATTTTTTTCCTCTAGTACAAACATGTAAGACTTGAGTACTTACAGCTACTATTTGGGGTCTTAGAGCCTTTCCTGCGCGTTCACAATACAGACATCCAAGTAGTCTGTGGTGTGTAGCATACCACATTCATTTCCGCCCCCATCTCGCTTTCTCTCTAACTTTGACTTCCTAACCTCCCTCGCCCACTCCAGCTCATCCTATCCCAGCGATGCCTTGGCATATAACATACAAAAATAGCCACTTCCACCAGTCTAGCTCGATTCTATTTAGCTCGAAAACTAGGCTAGCTAGAGCCTTCGCCTTGGGAAGTCATTCGCCCTTATTTACTTTCTTTGTTCTTCATGTTCCGCTTCAAGGACTAAAACTACTCAGCGCAATCCCACCTCCAATTCTGTGCCAATCATCATTCCTCCCACCCACCAAGTGTGCGTCCCTTCGTCCCTTCGCCTCTCTCCTGTCTCTGTCTGTCAAGTTACTTTGCCATCAAAGCTCAACACACCCCATGTCCACACCTACAAAACTCCAAGACCCCAAAACTCCAACCCGAAATATTGCTAGACGGAAAGCAAACATGCGTAGAACTCAAAGAGATACCAAATGCAACTCCTATATCTAAAACTAGTCTTTTCCGTGTTCCTGTTGCTATTCTAGCTCGCTATGCAGCTAGCTCGGCAGCTGATTACCCATTGCTTACCGCGTATACTAGGTTCGCAGCACAGGACACAGGCTCTTCATGACTCGTTTTATCCTAGTCTCCTTTCCTTTCCTTCACACCTGACTTCTTGTTTATGCTTCGCAACCTTGAACATGAGCATCGCAATGCCTCCTTAAACCTAAAGAATGTCAAAACTCTGGCGATCCGCCTCGAATCGGCCACAGAGTCAGAATACCCTGATTTGATCCTGTTTCACTGGTCTGCAAGGTTGCGTCGCCTTTGTCTTTTTCAATCCCTCCAGGTTCTATCTTCACCGCCTTAACATGTGCTTTAAAGTCAAATGAGACCGGATAAGGATCATATGAAGATTAGATAGACATATATGTCTGCATTCCCATTCTCGATGCAATACATGATATGCGCAACGTCAAACTCACTCGTTTTCAAGTGGCTGTATTGCTTGCCTTGGAAACTATCAATGTAGCTTTTTGCATTTTCAACCCGCCAACCCCATCATCAGGCTATCACGTGACTACACGCACATCACTAACCCTCGGTGATTTGATGTAAAATATTATTATTTCCCAATCGTCAAACCGTACATCCAGATTCAGAGCCATCCCTCTGCACCATCGCCAAAGAAAAAAAGGCCGTAATCCATCTATCCAGGCATAGTGCTCCCAGTAGCCAAAACAATCCGCCTCTTCTTTTTTGTCCTGGATGCTCTTCACTCCCAACTTCCCCACTCACAACCTTGCCTTACCATCTTGCTATCAGTGCGCAATCCACACAGCCCTACTTGCATTTCCTTGAATTCCAGCCAACAGACAGCCTTCGTTTGGCTAGAAAATACCGTTCTTGTTCCTCTCCTAGTGATACCATTCAGGATGCATTATCACGCAAGCTAGCTGTCAATCTTCCTACAAAAAAACAAGGGAGTACATCGTCATCTCTGCAGATATAATGCATTGAAAGTGCCAACGAGTTTTGCTAGGGCTCGGCAAAGCAACCCGTCGCCGTCCATTAATTGTCACTTACTACTACACTACCCTTTACCCTTTGTTTTTTTTGCGACCTCCAACCCCAGCCTGAATAGGTATGGTATATATTGGCTTACTATAACCAACCTTGCAGTTCACATGTCGCCGCAATTGGAATTCAACTAACCAAGTTCCAGCAGCTCTGCCTCCTCGTCTCTTTATCTAGCTCAGGCTGCTAATTCTAGAGCCGCTGTTTATATATTTATTGTCTTGTATTCGGTGTAGCCAACCATTTGTTCATATCACCATTGAAAATGCCGCCAGAAGCTTCACACTACGGCCCTATGTGCTGTCTAGCGCCACCTCCCTCGGAACACACTCTCACACCAAGTGAGACTCAGCTCAAAAACCCTGGCGAGTTAAATTCCAATCCTCAAAATGGCACCACATCGGCACCACACCATGACCATCAGCTCGGCTCAGATGCAGACGACCTCGAACCACCACCTCCCCTCTTACCGCAGTTCTTCTACTCATCTTCTATTCCAATCGATGATCCGCTTTCGCCTGGGACAAACCCTAATACCTCTGATCCTACCGGGCTCAAAGGCCGACTCCGCCCCTTCTCACGCTCCGACAGCAATGTCCTTGAAAAAGCCTGGAGAACCTTGACCGTAAAGCGTGATCGTGAAACCCATCGCCAAATATACCACCTTCAAAATCCCGGCCCGGAAGCCTCTAAATACTACAATGATATATTGGTTAAACTTATACACAATATAGCTAAGAAGCACCTTCAAAAGCATGGCTCTAAACCCGAAATATGCGCAACGGTACTTCAACCTGTAAGTGCGGCAGCGCCAATCAGCGAATGCTGTACTAGTCTTTGGAAAGATATCGATTTTGAGCTAAGAAGTCGATTCTGTGCACTTCTGCGCCGCCATGACTTTCGGCTTGGTCGAGAACGAGTCGCGCTAGAAACTATGGACGAGCTGAGGAAAATGATTCTCCTCAAAACAGCGACATCTACACCCGGGAATAAACTCATCAGAACTCAAAGCTTCACATCAATCACATCTACACGAGACGTTTCACAAGCCTCCACACCTTTTCTATCGGAGAGCCTAAAAGGCACTGGCATTCCTAGGTACCTAGGAGAAGCACGGATAGCTTCAAAAGAAACCATGACCGATCTTGAAAGCCGGACTCGCGCTCTCTCCAGCCGCCATGAACGCGAACGGGACCGATCATCGACACCCGTAAATTCCTCATTTGGGTCTCTTCCACTGCCTCAACTACGCTCAACGAGGTCTAATATGTTTCCTATTCCCTCTTCTCTTCCTCCTTCTGCACCTCGTGGTTCTGGGCCTACCTCTGGGATAGGCATCTTGGCTCAGCAAGCACAGCGGCAAGAAGAGACTCATTTAGAAAACAACCCTAAGCAGCCGCAAGCAACTTCTGTCCCAAAAGATCAACAGGGGCAATTTCTACTGAAGAATACCGCCACACCTCATGTTGACCAGGATTCACATCTCTTGAAAACTACAGAGGCCGTAACGGCTAATGATGCCACGCCATCCCTTCCACATTCTGATTCTACCATGTGCTCTGACGGTGACTCGCTTGAAGCCTTAGATCTTGAAGAGATGCAAGTATCCGTCGGGCTCTCAAGACTCCATGTGGTGAACGTAGCTGAACTGATAATGAGACCCATTTATTGGTCACCGGTAAATGATCTTTCCCCCGTGATGCGGGCGACTTGGTTTTACAAGTAAGTCTATATCCCCTGGTTTCCTGCTTTGCTTGCTTCTACTTGGCGTTTGGCTACTGACACGTATTCTCAGAGACACTATGATGCCTGTCTCCGTTAATGTGGCTAATCAACTAGAAGCTGGATATCGCGAGTTGCGAGCTTGGAGTGAGACGTGGCAAGTTGAGCTTTCATGTGCCATTGAGATTGGAGCAGCCGGCGAAGAAAAAATATCCTACCCTTTGTGGCCTCAAGAACTGTCGAATCCTAATGCAAAAATGCCCTGTCTCAATGAACCGCGACTGCCAAACGACATATACTGTGCTACCCGGTGCTTTTATGATGAGGCTGCTGCTGAAGGCACTCTGCAATATTCCATAGATTCAGCAAACGAGTCCGCCGAACAGTCAGGAGAACCTAGAGCTAGCACAACCCCTTACACTAACCACCATGTCATCTATCGAGATTCTCGTCATGCCTTTATTCTGAAGCCCAGCCTCAAACCATCGGCGTACTACAGTCGCCGTCCCATTTCACGCATTTTCAAGGGTGCTAACGTTGGTGTTCCCGTCGTCAGAGGCTTTGATCGAGAGGCATGGGAGCGGTTGTATGAGAAGTCGATGAATCCCAGCAAATCTGAGAACTGGGCTGCCAGTAATGCATCTGACGACGTCTCTAAAGGAGAAAATGGCGATCTGGCTAACGCCAATGAAGATGGCCAAGAGTGCCCGGCCTGTTCTAGACAGAAAGAAAGGAGGAATGTTACTGATCTTGTGCTCGTTGCTCACGGCATTGGCCAGAAGTTTGCCAAAAGAGTTGAGAGTTTCCATTTCACCCACGCCATCAACTCGTTCCGACGAGCCGTCAACATTGAACTTCAGAACCCAGCGGTCAAGAGTATTTTACGCCCCGAGCACAATGGCATCATGATCCTGCCCCTTAATTGGCGCCATTCTCTGTCCTTTGGGGACGATGTATCCGTCGAAAACGAAGAAGATGCCGAGGATTCGTCACTCTCTGGTCAGTTTGGTCTCAAGGATATTGAGCCGCCAACAATACCGGCTATCCGAAGTATTATATCCGATGTGATGTTCGATATCCCCTTTTATATGTCTCATCACAAGTCGAAAATGATATCAGCTCTTGTCTCGGAAGCCAACAGGGTATATCGCCTATGGTGCCGTAACAACCCAGGTTTTGTCGAAAATGGCCGGGTCCATATTCTCGGTCACTCCCTAGGAAGCGCCATGGCTCTTGATATTCTTTCGAGACAACCCAATTACGTCCCAAAACTTGATTTATCCCCCACTAATACGCCATCAAGTCTGCATT
This sequence comes from Ceratocystis harringtonii, assembly GCA_002018265.1. Classification (NCBI taxonomy): domain Eukaryota; kingdom Fungi; phylum Ascomycota; class Sordariomycetes; order Microascales; family Ceratocystidaceae; genus Ceratocystis; species Ceratocystis harringtonii. The sequence goes on along the minus strand of MKGM01000043.1, from coordinate 50,138 downwards.
TTGAGTTTGATACGTGCAACCTGATTCTCTGTGGAAGTCCGTCTGCATTTTTCCTACTTCTAGAGCGTGGTACGCTGATCCCACGTCGTGGCCACACCAAACCTGGAGCAGATCCGAGTGACTTTAATGACCCAGCATTGACAGGCGAGGCAGGCAAGTTTGGCTGTTTGGCCGTCGAAAATGTGTACAATATATTAGCCAAAGAAGACCCAATAGCTTACTTGTTGACGGGAACTATCGATCCAGCCTATGCCGCAAGCCTGAAAATAGCCTATCTTCCTAGCACAACAACCTCCTTTTTCAAAAGTGTTGGTAATACATTCAAAGGCTGGGTGCCTGGAACGTCATCACCAGCCAAGACAAGCACAAGCACAGATATTTTGTCTCCTGATGACGATGACGACACTCTCGAATATCAAAACCCACCCCCATCATCAATCCATCTTCCCTCGCAGTTAGAACTAGAGATACACGACTTCACTCGCGAAGAGGTTGCTGAAAAAAAGGCATTGCTGCTCAACGACAACGGCCAAATCGACTGGTACTTGCGAGGCAGTGGGGGGCCTCTCGAGATACAGTATTTGAACATGCTAAGTGCGCACACAAGCTATTGGAAGAGCCACGACTTCATTCGGTTTCTCTGTGTTGAAATTGGGCGACGTCCAGGCCGCAAATACACCATCCCAGAAATGCGTGCACAGAAAGCGTTGAAACGCAACGTTGAAGGCACTTCATTAGGAGCACTGTAAACTCGTACTCAACACTACGTATTGGACATAGGGAATATCGCCATCTATATATGTATATATGTTTAGATTTATTTATTTCTATATCAATGCTATTACCCCCTCTGTGTATGTAATTTGATCCAATATAAGCAAAGCTTGTTCATCAATAGATATGCAAAATCTTGGTATGGCTCTCAAAATTCATCGAGGTCCATCATTTCATTGGCGTCAAGCCCATATTCCGCATCATCCAATGTCCCATTTGCTCCCTTCGCTGCTTCCTCGCGCAAAATTCGAATACGCTCTTCATCCTGTCTCTCTTTATGAGCCATCAAATCCTTATAACTCCAGGTGCTGATACCTTCCTGGTCCTTCGCCTTGAAGGGCTGTGCCATATTGCGAAGGAATTTTCGCGCATTTCCGACAGCCATATCAGTACTAAGATTAACGTCAGACTCTTTCAGAGCCTGGCTGATCCATTTAGGCAGCTGGTTGCGCTTCTTCTGGAAGCGACGGTCAGCCAGGACCATGATTCCATAATCATCCTTTCCTCTAAGCACACGACCGAGGCACTGTGCAGCGTGACGCATCGCGTCGAACGACAAGAAATCGTTTTCGCGAATGCGGTATGTCTCCCGCAGAAACTCAAGACGGGCCTTGAGAATTCGGGATTCAGTGTACTGGAAAGGCACGCCAATACACAAGACAGTACGGCCATATTGGTGGTCAAAATCAATACCTTCAGAAACTTTGCCACGTGCAACACAGAGCAGTACTGCACCCCGCCCATTACAACAGGCAGTACGGTATGTCTCCAGGGCCAGAGACGTCTCTTGGGCATCCGGTGTTTCTACCAAAATCAGCTTGTACTTCCATACCTCGTCCAAGATACCCATGCCCTGCCACATGCTGATAATGGATTCCATATACAGATACGACGGGAAGAAGACGACCATGCCATCAGGGGTCACTTTGGCAAACTCAGTGAGAATAGTTCCGTAGTTACGCACCACACTAGGCTCATTGCGGACCTTGAAGCCAGTGGATACTGAGGCCTGATCACTTCCACGTGTGATTACCATCGGCATAAAGGACTTGCGCGCAAGAGTCATGGTGTACGATTCTTGCACCACGGTGGAAAAGTCGAGCATCTTGGAGTACATGTCTAGAGGTGACATGGTACCAGATGTGATGATAACAGACCGGAAACGTTCAAACACCGGTCGAATTGCAATGGCGGCATCCATGCATGTAAAGTGCAAAACTGGGTTGGGCACTTCAGCGCTATCAGACTCGAATGGCTCCAGGATCAGTACAAACCCTTTTTCATAGGTTGCCACCAGGGTTGCAAAAATAGCAACCTCCTGCAGTGGTTGGTAGTCCTCGATGTTGGTAAGCTCAAGGGTGCGGACCAAAGATGCCAAACGCTCAGAGGAGAAGCGCAATGGCTTGCGCTCGATAAAGGTATGCTCCTTGAGGTGGGAGAGAAACGAAGGCGGTGTTTCTGAAATAACATGGCGAATCTTCATTCGGGTCTACATAGAAAATCAGGTTAGGGTCGATAAGTTGTGCAAAGAAAGGACACCCCGAACACGGCATATGACAGCTTACCTTGAGGTATTCGATGAAACGTTTCAAAAAGGCGACAAAGTGCTCTGCCTTGCGAATATTACCCGGAACGGCTTCGTGTAAAAGATCGTCCGGAAGCGCTAGGAGGTGTTGGCAATGGAAATCAGTCTCCATAGAAGCTTTTCTTTTCTCGTCTGTCATCACAAACTTTATCTTACCTGGATTTGACATGAACCCATCATCCTCTCGTCTGGCCTCTTCTGCCTCTCGGAGTCCTTCAACGAGCTTTTCGTACTCGCTCCGTAATTTCTCTTGGTCTGTAGCCTTAAGCTCGTTCACCTTACGCTCAAGATTGGCGGCTCCACGTGTTGCACGTTTAAGCGACTCTTCTGTGATATCAGTGCTCAAGGCCTCAATACACACATTGTCAATGTTATGGGCCTCGTCAAAGACCACAATACAATCCCGAGAGAACTCCTTGGACACTCGTTCTGCGATTTTGGGATCCAGGAGGTAATGGTAGGAGTAAATAACCACGTTGCAAAATTGGAACTTTATCGATAGGACATGTGAGGTTAGCCCAAGGGACAGACGAACTCTTGCAAGGTCTAGGCACTCTTACCATTCGCCGGGCCGTAAAGTACGGACACTGTTTGTTCTCTTCTCCATATCGAAGGAGACTGTCGAACGTCCAAACACCATTTGGGATCAAGTTGTGGGGATCCTTTTCGTAAAGGTTCTATATTGGAAGTTAGAATACATTAGCACAACATTCACCATGTAGCGAGACAGCCCAAGGCCACAGTATCATAGTGTAATCGGATCCTTGACGTACATCGTGATAGGAGCACAGGTCAACATTCTCGCCGCGTGCCTTTTTATCCATAATAAAGGATGCCGTAAGGCTCCGGCATCTAGCATCAACGACAGCTCCGCTCTTCTCCTTCTTGACCGAGGGATGAAGACACAGATTCTTTCGACTCGTCAAGCCCAGAGCGCGAAATTCTTCTTCATAGCCGAGCTGCTCAGCGCGATACTTCATGAGATTTTTCAGTTCAGCCAGAGCCTTTTCAATCTCAGATACCGTACGAGAGCAGTAAATTAGCTTCCGAGGCTCTGGCGAGTTTTGCTGATAAGCGACAATGAGCGAAAGAAGAGATACGGTTTTTCCAGTGCCCGAAGGCATTTCGAGCACACAGTTTCCGTCCGCATCAAGTGTTCCTATACGAGGTGTCGTTTGTTAATGAAAAGCCGCTGCCCGCAATGCCAGATATTGTGTACAGGGTATATATTCAAGGCAAACCAATGAGAATCTCGGTATCATTTGCATTAGGGAGGAAGTTTCCTACTCTTCAGATCGCACATGTAGCTGTAGCAAGCATGCAATAAGATACGTTACATGGTCAGTCTTAGAAAAGGCTTGCCAACCACCAAACTCATCAATACCTTGAAACTCACGCATATTGTTCTGCAATACCTCATGTTAGTCATAAACAATTACATGCCAAAATCTACCACACGAATTCCCGATAAAGCCTCACCTGGATAGATCCGTGGATACGGAAATAGAACTGGGAGTTCACTGTAAGGCAATGGGGATTAGTAGGCCAAACAGGTGAATTTTGCCGATAGGTATTTCATGAGACATCATCCATACTCAATAAAAAACTTCATTGTCGCTTTTGCTTGAAAATTGCGCTTCTTGCTTTTCGATTAGAGGCAACTCTGGGAGACAATAGCAGAATATGGCGACAAGGCTGAAAGCAAGAGCTGTTTCGGCGCAACCTTGCTACAGCCTCGTCGAGACTTCAAGTGTTTGAGTAGGGGCTTGATGAAGCGTCTTAGTCGCCCTGCAAAAGGACACCAAAATTGCACGTGGTCACGTGATGTCCGTCTATGTGTGACGTGGACCCGTACCCTAGTGTCGAATATAACCCTAGCAAATGTTGGCATCTATGACTTAAAGCAGATTGCGAGATTGCATACCGATCTGTCTCTTGGCATTTGTTGGCAATTTCGCAACTTTTGTGGCAGCCTTGCTTTTTTTACATCGTCACAATTTCACAAGATCATATATACCGCACTAGCCACAAATAGCCAACTAACTGTAAATAGAGAGCTCCCATTACGACTTGTGTTGCCAAAAATACCCTGGTATCATTTGCAGCCAACATAGCTCAGCCCACTGCAACGTACACAATCAAGAACTTGGATGATAGAATTACAAATGGAAACAAAATGCAACTTTAGACTAACAATTGGCCTTCAACGCTCTAATGTATGGACTTTGTGACTAAATCTCAAGCCATGGCAGAAATTGCTCAGTGAATCAAGGTTGGCCTTTGGTGGTGCCAGAGAGTTTTCTCAGCATAGAACCTGGTGATCGCACCCCAGTCTCTGTGTTGAGTTGAGTTGGGGGGTTTCTTTTTTAGTTTTTTAATTCATTTTTTTCTTTTCTAGCTACTCATACCCCCCCCCCCCCCAAGTGCTTTCTGGTCCTCATGCATTGGCTTTTTGTTTATCTCTTAGTGGTCTTTTGCTTACTCCTCATTTCAGTACTCTATGCTGTTTTGCCGCCTCTGCTCTTAGTAAGGCAGACGTCAGCCGGGAGGAGGTTGCATATTGCATCCCCTCTCTCTTGAGCACCCCATCCTAGCTTTACCCTACCTTGAGACTTGAGACACAAGTGTGAATTAACCGATGATGCTTGGGGCACCTGGAAGACGGTGCACTCGGGCTTGAAGCAGCAAGGGGCCGGAGAAAGACGCGGCAAGTCAAGCACAAGATGCGATGCTGGCCGTTATTTTCCCCGCTGCTAGTAAGTAGATTACAGATCGTACAAGATCACAGGCCACAAATCGGCATAAGCGGCTAGGAGTAAATAGGAAAGGGTAAGAAGAGATGAGATGAAAAAGAGAGAAGCTGTCTCTCAGAAGAGGTAAATGCAAAGGTTGAAAAGGGAAATTATCAGTGTCGCTCGTTTCACTAGATGGCTTGCTTTGTGCAAAGAGGCTAAGGGCCAAGCATAGACCTCATTCTCCTCGTGGATAAGATAGTGCACGGAAGAAACGCGATCCATGCAACAAGTTGAAGTGGGTGGGGTGGGTGGTGGAGGAGGGCTTTAAGGGGTCTTAAGGGTCTCAAAGCCGGTTCCGCTAGTCTAATCTAATCAGGGTTGGACGCATAAGATCGCAAGGCATTGAGAAATCCGAAACATCAGCGATCGAGGGTCATGCCATTCTCGTCATTGAAAATACAAGCAAAGGTGGATAAAGGGTTATGGCGAGAATGAGGATGGAAGATGAGCAGGTAGAGGCCAAGAGCGGGTGCAATAATGCGGGTATTTTGCCAGAGTCTTGGTGATTTTGTTGGAAGTACGACTGTGATGGTGAGGATTTCCAGTAGAAGATTAACTTGTATCTTGCGTTGTTTTATTTCTCTTTCTCTTTCTCTTTCTTATTTTTCTTCCCTCTCTATTTGAGCTTTTGGCGTATTTACCACTCTCTTTATGCCATGTTAGTGAAATGTAGCTATATAGTGCAGAGTGGTTCACGGCATGGCATAATACACGAAGTTGAAAGAGGGCCATGACAACTGTGCCAAAGGTTTTGTAAGGTAAAACAGGGCACGACAGTACAAAAGTACTCACTTGGTTTTGGCCAATAAATCCCGCCTTGGTTACTTTTAGATATGTGACATTGCTAGTGGCTTAAGAAACCAGAAAATAGACCAAATTAATTACTCTATTTTTTTTCTTGGGATAGTTAAGAATAGCAAAAAAAAAAAGAGAGAGAGATGAATCCTGACCCCGAGTCCTATGTTGCGTTGCGTTGGTATTACTAGTATTTTCCTCGAAAGCACGACTTGGCCAAAGGACGATGGTTCTAAATATAGACTGGACCAGCAAGCATTTGCTGCAACGTGGATCGACGAGAAACAACATCGCGATGGTAAAGGCCCCATCGCTTGCTATGTGGAGAATTCAAAGATAGAAAAAGAACGATAATAGTGGAGAGGAGCCTACACCTCCTTCCCAAACACAGCCTAGGGACTCTTTGAAAGGCCCTTTGAAAAGGGCCTTGAATTGGACATGAAATCATTGCATGTGATCTAAAAGGGAAAAATGGATCAAGATCTTGAAACCATCTCTTCTATGATAGGCAAATCGGAGAATAAATATGGGGCTAGATGAGGCCGAGCGAGATATGAGGAGGAATATTGAGGACCGAGCCATAATGGAGACGAAACAGTGAAAGACCGGGGGAGGGGAGGGAAGGCTTTGATGACTTTTCGGGTGCTTTTTGAATTCAAGGGTATTTGATCTGAATGCTGTTGAATTCGAAGTAAAAGACCAAGAAAATAGAAAGATCTAGTTGGGTAAAGAGAGAGTAGGATGGAGAGATGTAAAGATATAGAGATATTTCTCTTCCTTTTTTAATGTCAACCCCCATTTTATTTCATTTTTCCATGCCCCCAAAAAATAAAATATCGCAAACATACAGACAAGACAGCAAAATACAGATGAAGCAAGCCTTGGAAGATGTTGGATCCAGATTGGGCCAAGCCGTGTATGTGATGTGAAAATAAGGAAAGTACCAAGGACTCGACTTACACGAGTCACTTGGTGCTCAAGCCAGGCAGTTGCCTTAACACTCGTCGGTTGTGTTAGCCGACCCGGATAATCAATTTCCCGGTGGCTTTTCGGGCTGGCTGTTGAGTGATGTATGCAATGTAATGCATTTTGAAGGTTAAAGCACAGCCCCCCGTCTGCCCGTCCGGCCGTCTGCTCTGATTGAACGTACTTGCTCTGCTAGGGCCCTTTGAAATCCAAGAATCTTAGAATTCATCAAGGTGGGGTGTTCACTCTACTACACCAAAGACACAGACAAGGTCAATTCATGCAATACTGGGGTTATCGGTTGCAAGGCATGAGAGGCGGAGAAAGAAGTTGAATCACAAAGCACATGATTGTGCATTAGCTCTTCAACAACAATAATAAGCAACGAAATTTAAATCCTATATGGTACGTCACTTGTAATAGAATGAATAATAAATGCACAAATCTTGAAATAGAAACTCACCTGGAAATTACAGCATTGAGAGACTAACGACTAGTGTGCTGTTAAAAATTCTCTATGAGATACGGTACTACTGGGGTTGGGTTTCAAGATGAGATGCAGAAATAGCGGTTTCCTCTTTTCTTTACATGTCTTCTAGTGAAATTGCTGTGAAATAACATGAGGTCAAAGTCATAGCAAGGCTGACGATGGATTAAGAATGATTGCTAGATGAGTTGGGAGTAAGCCGGGTTGGGTCATCTTGTTGCCTAAGGACTCTGTTTTTGGCTACTCGAGAGTTACAGGACATTTGAGGGTGGATGGAAAAAGACCAAGAAAGGCTTAGACACACTCAGATAGGCCAGCATCTTGCAGGGATGGCGGCTTATATGCCTGTGGATTTGTGTTGCACTGCGTGCCTTCACTCTTTGTTCTATTCGCATTCCAAGATTTCACACCCTTCCATCCTCGTCCTATTCACACCCCTTCTATTTTTTTCATTTTTTTTCTCTCGTCCCTACTGTTCTTGGTACACACCCCCGGGCAGGTTTTTCGGCTTCTTGCCAAGATCGAGACCTTGTATGCATTGCGCTCTGGCTTTTTTCTTCTATCTCTAACTCAAGACCATGTTGTTTTTCTGGATATCTGTTTGAGTCGAGACTTGATACAAGTACTGGCCGGTCCCCGTTGCTGTCAAGGTCAAATCTTGATCTCGATCTCTCAAGTTTCTGGCAAGCAAGTTTCCAGCACATACAGCAAGTTTTATTCCCATCATTTGTACATCTTGGCCTTCTTTTTTTTTTTTCCTTCATTCATTCCTTTGTTTTGTAAATTTCGCATCTTCATTTTGGTATTGCATACTATACTATACATATTCACCCATCTATCGACTATATATACTGCTTCTTTCTCTTCACATCACATCACTCTTCGGAATCAAGTTGAGCTTGACTATCTAGTATCTACTTGATCAATCTCTGTGCTCCATTGTCTTTATTCAGCTTCTCTTTTCTTTTTCTTTCTCACCAACCTTCAATATGGAACTCTCGCCTCCCTCGCTCACTCGCTCGCCCTCGACCCCCCCTTCGACCTACTACCGTATGTCGTCCCCTGGGGCTGTTGAGCAGCAGTACAGACTTCAGTCTATGTACTCTGATGCGGGATGCGGCATTATGGACTCTGGCGCCTCGATGGTCCATGCTGGCTGGAGCTCCCCAGGATCGACTGTTCATTCGGTATCTGATACTACTGGTGCTTCAGTTACCCCTACCTCCATGCCTACTTCAATCATGCCCTCGGACTACGATTGCTTCAATGCCTATGAGCAGCAACCTCAAAACGCCCATGCTCATGGCGAATATGCCCAGGAGCTGTACCACCACCAGTCCCACAATGTCGAAACCGCTTCCACTGGTGGCCACTCGCCTGCGCCTTCTCACAGCTCATTTGGAACTCCTTTCATGCACAGCACCACTCTTCCTCCACTCATCAAGGATGAGTCTCACCTTGAAGCCTACAGCAACCTGAGCGGCAACCACTATTCGCCTCCTGCTATCCATCCCACCTCTGCTGCGCCCTTCATCAGCGATGTGTATGGTCCTCCCCAAGGCTATGTTATCGACCCTATGCAGCAGGCCCCTCACCCGCAATCTGCCCAGCATTTTTACATCCACCCCTCGGTTACCCATGAACCCGTGCTTCTAGCCCCCGCTGCTGCTCTTTCTGAGTCCGTTCTGGCTGACCGCCGCTTCCGCATGCGTGGTCGCCGGGCTCCTCGCCGTCTCACTACCAAGGAAGAAGCCAACTTCCAGTGCGAGGTCAAGGGATGTGGCAAGCTCTTTAGCCGTAGCTACAACTACAAGGCGCACATGGAGACGCATGACGAAAAGCGCGAGTACCCTTTCCCCTGCGAGGTGAAGGACTGTACCAAGAAGTTTGTTCGCAAGACCGATTTACAGCGCCACCATCAGAGTGTGCACATGAAGGAACGCAACCACTCTTGCGACTATTGTGGTCGCAAGTTTGCTCGCAAGGATACCCTGCGCAGGTAAGTTTTATATCCACATTCTGCTCTATCTCTCACTATCAGGAAGATGGGAGGCTAACCAGGCTCGTATAGACATATGGAAGATGGCTGCTCCAAGCGCTTTGATCTCAGAAGCGTTGATTTGCAGGCTGATGCCTACGATGCTCTTCATCAGCAAAGACTACCCATGGCTGTTCAACCCATGGCCCATCCCTTGACATCTCCCCCTCCCCACCACATTTCCATGGGCCCTGTTGGTGGCATGATTGCGCCCGCCATGGTACCTTGCAACCAAGTTCACGCCTGGGGTCAGTGAGCAAATTTTTTTTTTCCTCTTTCTTTCTTTTCCTTGTCATCAGCCAATCTGTCCTTGGACAGTATACTTCATCCATCTCACGTTGCTTATGATATCCTACCTCTGGAGTTTTGATTTACTATGGAGCATACTGTCTTGTTTCCTTCTCCTTCCTCGTCTTCGTTGTTTATTTTTATGTTTTCGCTGCATCATAGTTTGGCGTTTCCTGTATATAGATTCTGGACTGGCATTTTCTTCATATCCAATGGGAGGGAGTTCAGACTCCCTCATCTGGACAGTCATTCATTCGCTACCATCGTCATCATCATCGTTACTATTATTGTATATTTCTAGCCCAATACAAACTGCATTTACTATCATATTAACTCACTCGAATTTCGTTCTTAAAACCACCAGTGATATATGTATAGCTGAAGCTTGTTGTCTAATTAATTATACAGTGTTATGTGTCACAAAGATGTGAAAATCAAGTACGACATAAACTAGAGTTAGTCCCATAATAATGGAGACATGAAACTTACCCTGGCCTCTCTTCGTAATTCAAAATCCGGCAGTAGCATGTGGTATTTGCAAATATCATGATGGCGTAGTGCCTGACTACATTGCGAAGCATCGCGCCACTTGGCATGATTCAATGGGTCGCATGAGAGAACTGCTTGTCTAATATTGAAGAGGGCTTTTTATTTTCTCTTTTACCAACTTTCTCTCTTCGAAGCTTATCTTATCGTGATCCATATACACCGCCTTTCAGAGTTTTGCCGATATTCACCGCCAAAAAAATTCAATGGGTCTCTGCCCCACTTCACCAGGCAAAATTCAGTCGCGCATTTGTTCTGGAAGCCGATAAGATTTTTTTCGCTTTTTTGTTGTTTAATTTTCTTCACTGTACGGCACAACGGCTAGTTGATTTGTTACGTTTGCGATTTGCCTTTGCTCTTTGTCCTTTCTTCCCTTTTTCCTGCTCTTCCCAGGCCCATTGGTTCTTCGCTGATGTTCACAGCCTTGGCCTAGATTTCTCGAGAGAGCTCATTTTCGTCTTTTGCCTCTCTCTCTCTCTCTTCTTCTTTCCCTACCAAGAAGGCCTTTAGAGAACTAGATATTCCAAAGCACAGCGCTCACGAAACATCAAGTATATTGCCCTTCGTGCACTTGTTGTTTTGAATGCAGCACCTCTGCTGTCTTGCTAGACACGTCTCTTGTATCTAGGCTTCCGCCTCCAATTGTTACCATGAATATCTCCAATCCTGTGACCACAACGGTCGACCGGGTTGAGTTTGACTTCTTAACTAGCCAAGATGTGCGATCCATTTCTGTCAAACGCATTCAGAACAGCAACTCCTTTGATTCTCTTCTGAATCCTGTGCCAGGTGGTCTCTATGACCAGGTTCTAGGCGCATGGGGCGATTCACCGTAAGTCATGTATACAATTTATACAATCAGCATCGATAGCTTCTCTTCCAACGTCCCCTCCTTCACGTACTAACACGGGCTTTCTCTCGCTATAGATGCTTGACCTGCCACTTGAACCAGTACCACTGCCCCGGCCATGCTGGCCACATCGAACTGCCTTGTCCCGTCTACCACCCTACTTTTATCGATCAAGTCTTGACCCTGCTGCGTGCCCAGTGCCGTTACTGCAGTGGCTTCCGCATGTCGCCCCGTTCTCTCCATAAATACCTTTGCAAATTCCAGCTTCTGCAGTACGGTCTGATGGAAGCAGCGCATCATATCGATACTCTTGACGAAGACCTTTCTTATCTTCCAGACGACCTTCGCCATCCTGAATCGGAAAGCGAGGCTGAGGAGGAGGGTGCTTCTAGCACGCAAGACATGGTCATTCGCAAACGTAATCGCTTTGTAGCCTCCGCCATTAAAGGCCGCCGCATGGTTGTTTCCGAGGCCATGGATTCCAAGCACGAAGGGGCTACCTCTTTCCGGCGTGTGCTAGTAAAGGAGTTCCTAGTTGAGGCTAATCGCGTAGCAAAGTGTGCCAATTGCCAGGGTGTTTCACCGCGCTACCGCAAGGATGGGGCTGTCAAAATCTTTGAGAAATCGCTATCCACCAAGGAAATCAATAGTCTGAAGTCTCGTCGGTTAAAAGCTACAGATGCCATGGTTTCGCATGCATCCAAAGCCACTCAGTCGCAGGCTGTTGACCAAGAAGATGAGGCCGTTGATGTCAGCTCCAACACGAATGGTGCCGCCGACTCTGATGTTGATATGGGCGATGCTCCCGTGAGTGCTGACAACAGGCCATCACAGCGGTATCTTAGCGCCATGGAGGTGCAGAGCCGCATGGAATTGCTGTTCAAGAAAGAGCAAAAGATTTTATCTTTGCTATACAGCTCACGGCCCTCGAGAAAAGTGGCCACCATTACGCCAGACATGTTCTTCATTGAGGCTATTCTAGTGCCACCGAATCGCTACCGCCCCGAAGCTCGTATGGGTGCAGGCCAAATCTCCGAGAACGAACAAAATTCTCTGTTCAAAAACATTCTTCGTAGCTGCGAGCGCATCCAGCGTGCCGGTATGCTTGAAGATGGCAAGACACGATCCATGCGAGAGCTTGCTGATCTACACAGAGCCTGGATTGAGCTCCAAGGCGCTGTAAACTCGCTTATCGACAAGAACCTAAACCCCACCAAAGGCGCTGCTGCTCTCAAGAACGAGGAGGGCATCAAGCAGAAGCTTGAGAAAAAGGAGGGACTGTTTCGTATGAACATGATGGGCAAGCGCGTCAACTACGCTGCCCGCTCCGTCATCTCTCCCGACCCTAACATCGAAACCAACGAAATCGGCGTGCCTCTCGTCTTTGCCACACGGTTAACCTACCCTGAGCCTGTGACGAGCCATAACTTCCGTGAGCTTCACCAGGCTGTCATTAACGGCACTTCGCAATGGCCTGGTGCTGTTGCCATTGAAAGTGAGACTGGTCAACTGACCAATCTCCGCTGGAAAACCCCCGATCAGCGGGCAGCTCTGGCCAACCAACTCCTGGCTCCCTCCTCTGTATCTTCGACTGGTACTAAGAACAAAAAGGTCCACCGTCATATCACCAACGGTGATGTTGTGCTTATGAACCGCCAGCCTACTCTTCATAAGCCCTCTATTATGGGTCATCGTGTTCGTGTTCTTCCCGCCGAAAAGACTATTCGTATGCACTATGCCAACTGCAACACCTACAATGCCGATTTTGATGGCGACGAAATGAATATGCACTTCCCGCAAAACGAAATTGCTCGCGCCGAAGCCCTGCAAATTGCCGATACCGACCACCAGTACATTTCCGGTACACAGGGCAAGCCTCTCCGTGGTCTAATTCAGGATCATTTGTCCGTCTCGGTTGCCCTTTGCAGCAAGGACTCCTTCTTTGGTCGTGGTGACTACCAACAACTTGTCTATGCAGCCCTTCGCCCTGAACATGGCCATATTTTGGGCGACCGTTTAGAGCTAGTACCACCAGCCGTCCTGAAGCCTTTTCCCCGCTGGACTGGCAAGCAGGTGGTCACTACTATCCTCAAGAATATTAAGCCCCCTAACTGTGGCGGGCTTTGGATGAATGGGAAGACGCAGCTCAAGGCTGCCCAGTGGGGCATTGGTGGCGAGGATGAGGCTCTTGTCCGTTTCATCGACGGCGAGTTTATCTCAGGTATTCTTGACAAGTCTCAGCTAGGTCCCAGCTCAGGTGGTATGATACATGCTATTCATGAGGTCTACGGCGCCGCTATTGCCGGCAAGACACTCTCATCGTTTGGCCGTCTTTTGACTCGTTATCTTCACATGCGTGCTTTCAGCTGTGGCATGGACGATCTTCGCCTCACTGAGCACGGCGAAGCGGCGCGTCTCAAGGCTCTTTCCGGTGCCCAAACTGTGGGCCTGGGCGTTGCCAAGAAGTATGTCTCCCTGGATGAGAACGACTCCGCCATCAGCGCCACCAACCCAGAGCTCATGAAGCGTATGGAGGAGGTCTTGCGCGATCCTGTGAAGCATGAGGGTCTTGATCGTCTTATGAATCAGCAAACTGCTGGTCTTACTACTGAGGCAACCAGCTCATGCATGCCCGTGGGCTTGGAGAAGCTCTTCCCACAAAACCGAATGCAGGCAATGACTACCTCTGGTGCCAAGGGTGGTCAAGTCAATGCCAACCAAATCTCAGTCAATCTTGGTCAGCAGGTTTTGGAGGGTCGTCGTGTTCCCGTCATGGTCAGCGGAAAGTCTCTCCCCTGTTTCGATGCCTTTGATCCCAGTGTCCGTGCTGGTGGGTACATTGTTAACCGCTTCTTGTCTGGGATTCGGCCTCAAGAGTACTATTTCCATCACATGGCTGGCCGTGAAGGTCTAATTGATACTGCTGTCAAGACAGCTAGCTCTGGATATCTCCAACGCTGTATCATCAAGGGAATGGAAGGTCTTACTGTTTCGTACGATTCTACTGTTCGTGATGCAGATGGCTCTCTTGTGCAGCTACTCTACGGCGAGGATGGCCTGGATGTGTCCAAGCAAAAGTACCTGACTGATTTCACCTTTGTAGCCCGCAACATGGAGTCTGAGGCATCACAGCTAAGCCTAGGCTCTCTAGACGAGTCATTGGTGAAACGCAAGAGTGAGATCATGAAGCAAATGAAGAGTGCTGTCAAGCATTCCAAGGCCAAGGATGGAAAAGTCAAGGATCCGGTCACCTCTGTTCTTAACCCGTCCCGCAACTTGTTCGCCACCTCTGAGGCTTTCTACAATAAGATGACCGATTACATCAACAACAATCCTGATGGCGTCGTCAAGGACAAGGAAAAGAAGCTTTCGACGGCCTGTATTAGCAAAAAGGATGCTGAGCTGCTCTTTGCTGCCAAGTACATGCGCTCTATGGCTGAGCCTGGCGAGGCTGTTGGCATTGTTGCTGGCCAGTCTATTGGTGAGCCTTCGACTCAAATGACTCTAAACACATTCCATTTGGCTGGCCATTCGGCCAAGAACGTCACGCTGGGTATTCCCCGCCTGCGTGAAATTCTAATGACTGCTGCCGTGAAGCTCAAGACTCCCAGTATGACCCTAGTTCTTCGTGATAGTGCGAGCAAGCCTCAAGCCCAGGCCTTTGCCAAGTCGCTTTCAATCTTGCCTATGTCCGATATTCTCGACAAGGCTGTTGTCAAGGAGCGTGTCGGCAAGGGTAAGGGTCACGCCCTAGCCAAGATTTACGATATCAAGCTGTCCTTCTTCCCCTCGGAGGAATACACCAAGATATATGCCGTTACTGTCGATGACGTTATTTCAGCCGTTGAGACTCACTTCTTGACTAAGCTTCTTTCCTTTACTAAGAAGGAAATTAAAAAGCGTTTGAGCGATAGCAACTCATCTACTCCGGCTGTTGGTGTTTCCGTCGGCACTGTTGAAATGGCATCTACTTCGTCTACGAACAATCGCTCTGCTGATGATGAGGACGAAGATGACAGTGATGATGACGATGACAATGATGCTACCACAGCTAAGCGCAAGGCCAACCGTACCGAGGAATCGTCCTATGGTGCCAACGACGATGAGGACAATGCGATTGAGCGCGAGGCAGATAGCAGTGATGAGGAAGACGACGAGGACGAGGGTTTTGCCAGCAGTCCGAAGGCTGACAACTCACAGGATGCCAACATAGACTCAGACTCTGAGGTGGATTCTGCCTCCAGCAATTCCAGCAAAATCTTCAAGATCACGAGTGCCCATCGCTCTCGTCGTGTTCTACAAAAACATGAGAATATCACTCGCTTCAAGTGCGATGAGCAGACTGGTTCTTGGGCTGAGCTTAGTCTTGAATTCGATATTGAAACCCCCAAGCTCATTATGCTCAACTTGGTTCAGGACGCTATTCGTAAATCTGTCATTCGCCAGATTCCTGGGGTTGGCGCATGTACCTTTGTAGAGGATGAGAGTCTGGTGGATCCAGTGACCCATCAAGATATCAAGGCCAACGTTGTCCATGCTGCTGGTATCAACCTCCGCGAACTTCGCAAATACTCTGACTTTATTGATGAGAATCGCATTTACACCAACGATATTGCGGCTGTTCTAGAAGAATACGGTGTTGAAGCTGCTCGCAACAATATCATCCAAGAGCTGAATGCCGTCTTCTCTTCTCACGGTATCTCGGTTGATGCTCGCCACCTCAATCTGATCAGTGACTACATGACACGAAATGGTGGCTTCACCCCTTTCAACCGTATCGGACTCAAGGGCAATGTCAGTCCCTTCACCAAGATGAGTTTCGAGACTACTCTTGGTTTCCTGAAGGAGGCACTGATTGCTGGCGACTGGGATGATCTCAAGACACCCAGTTCACGTATTGTCATGGGCAAGCTCAGCAAGGTTGGTACGGGTGCCTTTGATGTTTTCACCAATGTCCCTACCGTTACTGCCGAGACCGGGTGGGCTTAATTTTGGCATAGTGGAATAACACGTCTTTCGACGTATGTTCTACAGTTGTTGTTGTTTTTTTTTTCCTTTTTTTCTCCTTTATTGTCGGTTGTTTTCATCTACAAGTGTGTTTCACGTCAGGGTCTACTTTCCAGTTTTTTTTTTTTTTTTCACATCTTTCTTTCTTTCTTTCTTTTTCTTTTGTTGGACTTTAGTTGGCGGTGTCGGGGCCTTTGTTTTTGCTTTATTTTTCTTTTACATTATGATGAAATTCCTCCACTTTGTGATTGTACTATCATTATATTTTTTCTGTTTGTTTAGCCTGTAACCTGAAATATTCAAGCTCACAAAAGTTGCCGTCTTTTCATAATATCTAAAATATACCTTGGTCATGATACATGGCACGTGATCACTTTTCAGCATCGGTATGTCATTGGCTGTTGGAATAAAGCTAGCATTATGTGATCTAACACGTGGTCGTATGTCTAGCCTATTTCTCATCAGTTCAAGCAACATGATAGAAGAATTTGTAAACGGAGAGATGGACCTTTTGTCTAGTTTGCATTCGATCAACAGTATTCCACAGTTTACCATGCGTTAATTTATGTGAATGGGGAGGACATTATTGAATGAAAAATGAATCATGAAGCATGTTGCATTGCAGGTCCCAAATGCGGCACTGTTGGCCACTACAATAAAAAATGATAGTTTACAAAACCACCCAGCAATAATAAAATAAAAATAAAAAAGATAAGCAATCACTCAACGCCGAATTATCCCCACAGTGACAATAACACTAAACTATCGCGTGGTGTTCCACGAGCCACTGAAAGTCGAAAGAAAAAATTAAGGAAAGTCCAAACACATTAATCGCGTTTAGTTACGCTCGCCACGAAGACGACGGGCCAGCTGGATGTCCTTCTATGGGGTTGTTAGTCGCATGTATAGGGGTTGCATTTGGGTAATGATGAATCTTACCGATTGGATAGTGACACGCTTGGCGTGAATGGCGCACAGGTTGGTGTCCTCGAAGAGAGAGACGAGATAAGACTCGACGGACTCCTGAAGAGCGCCAATGGCGGATGACTGGAAGCGAAGGTCGGACTTGAAATCCTGGGCGATTTCACGAACCAGACGCTGGAAAGGCAGCTTGCGAATCAGAAGCTCGGTTGACTTCTGGTAACGACGGATCTCACGGAGAGCGACGGTACCGGGCTTGTAACGGTGAGGCTTCTTGACACCGCCAGTTGAGGGGGCAGACTTGCGAGCGGCCTTGGAAGCCAGCTGCTTGCGAGGGGCCTTGCCACCGGTGGACTTACGAGCGCTGTGATAGGGATCATCGTTAGCTTGCTGAACGTGTCGACTTGGTCTCGATGATTCAAGGTGTTATGCAATGGCCGATGGATAGAGGATAATCAAAACTTACGTCTGCTTTGTGCGAGCCATTGTTTTTTTTATTGGTAGTAGAGAATAAGCAACTTTTTTTTTTCAGTTGGTTGATGGTTATGAATTTATGGTGTAAATGTGAAGATGAGTGTAAAGAAAAAGTGAGTAGTGTAGATGCAAGAAAGAAGAATATGGGCCCAATCGACGGGACGTGACAGGTATTTGTATTCTAGTTGTGGGTCCTCTGGCTGATTTGTGATTGCGTTTCAAAGGCAACAGAGGCTAAACAGGGGCAGAAAAAAAAAGATGGCAGGCGCGACAGACAACTGAGCAAAAGCCACCATGCAAAAAATAGAGAATCAGGAAAAAAAGCGCGTAGCCAAAATGGCAATTTAATAAGTGGGTCTAAAAATAATGGGCAGATAACTCAATCTAATCTTTCTGAAACAGGAAGGCCACGAAATGCCTTTCGTTATGCTGAACTGGTCTGATGTTATGTTGGAAAAATCGACAACTAACAGAACAACCAAAAGTGAGAAGAAAAATAAAGTAACCACTGACATGTATGTGTAGACAAGATCATCTGTAGACAAGATCCGACATCTTTAGTTTAGACATTGTGAATTTAGCTGAATTCAACAGCACTTTTGTGGCTGTAACCCTAAGATACAATGATGGTAAACCTCTTTCAGTTTGAAACAGCATGTTGATGCACAAATTTTACATTGCTAGGCTAGTTTGTCACAAAAACTTATTTCCTTCAAGTAAGAGGTCTGTTTTTGCTATGTTAAAGTCGCGTTGTAAAAGACGCGTTTTATGCAATACTTTGTATATAATTAGATTGATTAAACTAGGAGAGCATAGGGATAGCATGCAAGAAAACAAGGCTGGGAATATTTAGCCAAATAGGGAATGCTATAGTGGAGCCAAATTCCGCCAATGCATTTTTTTGATTGGCTCGGATGTCTTTTGTCTCTTTTTGGAAGTATTATGCTATGTTGCTAGAGGACCTGGTTGGTCAGGCAAATTAATTAAACAACTTCAGCGCAGTGAAAACAGAAATAGTGGGGCTATAGCACAACAAATCAGTACGCGTTTTTAGCAAGCTTTATTTTGAGTGATCGGGAATTGCTCACAACTTGTTTAAAGATGTCAGTATGCCCCCTAGTTTTCGGTTCAGTATATCTGCATCTAGCATTTCATTTTGACCAACACCAACCACTCAGTTACCAAACTTCAGAACAACTTATATTCTCCTTACGAAGATATTTGCCTTCGTGCTATTTACTGATCGACTTTTCTTTTCCCAACACACTTTTAATTCAAACTCTACAATGTCTGGACGTAAGTTGTCAATCACAACTATTGCATTGTGTGTTTAAATGCTACTGGTAACATTGATCTAACTAAATACTCTCACAGGCGGCAAAGGTGGTAAGGGTCTTGGTAAGGGCGGCGCCAAGCGTCATCGCAAGATTCTTCGTGACAACATTCAGGGTATCACAAAGCCTGCCATTCGTCGTCTTGCCCGTCGTGGTGGTGTCAAGCGTATCTCGGCCATGATTTACGAGGAAACCCGTGGTGTTCTCAAGTCTTTCCTTGAAGGTGTCATCCGTGATGCTGTCACATACACTGAGCATGCCAAGCGCAAGACTGTCACTTCTCTTGATGTCGTCTATGCTCTCAAGAGACAAGGCCGCACTCTGTACGGTTTCGGCGGTTAAACTATTGGTGCTTAGCAATTGCACCCTTTGTTTCCTTAGCTACTTGGTTTTTGCTCTTTTGCACATTTGGTTATACGAGTCACGGGCCGCTGTATTTTCTGGCGGCATGTTATCTCCCATAAGGTTGGGGGCACTTGGGTTTGGTCTATTTTGTTTCTGGTGTTTATTGCATCATATGGAAGGATATGGGTTTTCTACGGATGGGTTGTCTTTTGTCCACAGCCAGAAGTGATGCACAACTTGCGGCGTCTTCAATTATTTTAACACGAATTATTAAAACATGAAACCAAAGTAGCGTACTGTCGTTAATAGCGTGAAAGAACCGCCATGTTTGCTTTGGCATATGCTATTCATGCTGGTTATCTATCGCGGTAACCTACAACCCGCAAATATGTCATTGGTTAGGGTTAGGGACCGGAGTACATGTGTCGACGAAAAGAATTTGTGTCACCTCCGCCAGCTGTTGCAATGCCGCTTTTAGTAGCAGAGCCATTTCAAACATGGACGAGTAGTGTATAGAAACCTTTGGTACACGTAGCCTTACAGGAAGTGTACAGCTCATCGACGTGGACTTGTCTCAAGTGTGCCAACAAGTGCACAGAGCGTTTGAATTTTTGGGAGAGGGGCATCCGCAGTAGCTTGGGGCGAGCAAACATTTCGCCACATAGGGGGAGGGGAGGAGGGGCATTGGTCGACCGGAGCAAGCTTCTGTTCTGCTGCTCTTTTCGTCCTTTTTTTCTTAGTTGTTACTAGACAAGGGTATAGTTCAATGGGTAGAAGCTTGTAATATGCATTGATACATTGATATCTTGATGGTGTTTGTTGATAGGAAGCGTATAAGTCAAGAATGTTATTCTTAATCACAAAGAGCTTGTTTCAAAATTTCAATAAGGCGAATAAGACGAGTGCCGGGGCAAAAAAAAGGCGCATCAAGTTTGGAATATAGCGAAATGTAGCTTTGATACAAAGATCCCCTCTCGCAATGCGTAATGGTTGTTATTTTCATAGACGCAATGACTTGCCTGGTTGGGAGAAGTGAAAGTGTATCAATAAGTAAGTTTGTTGGAGACCGGAGAACGTCAAATCAGCTATCTATATAAGCGGAAAAACCTTTTTGAAAGACCTTTTGTTTGGAGCCAGATATAGGCAACCGATGAAAAAGGAATCTTCGCAAGGACACTAATGAGGATGACCCATAGCTACATCGAAAGGTAATCGTCACATGCTCAATATCAAGTAGCTCAGCGTCAGCTCACGCTTGATAAACTAGCGTGGTCTAGAACTACCGTTTTGGTTTTGCTTGAGAGCTGGATTGACACTCCACCCACCGAGACCTTTGGACGAGAAAATGACTCTGAAGAGGTTAGCGAGATGGGATTGAGGTAACGAGCGACCCATATATAGGAACACGCTGAAAGAAAAAGCATTACATCCTACGGGAATCTAGTTTGTAAACGGGAAAGAGATGCGAACGTCAAAGGAACTTTGTTGTATAAGGCACGCTATGAAGGTATAGGGGATAGGATGGATTGTAGCGTGAGTCGGTGTTTTAGGGTCACGGGATTATGGGGCGGCAGAGGCTTTTCATTGTGCGTTTAAATGACTTTCTATAGCGATTAATTCGATACAAATAGCCTGGAATAATCAAGTTGGGTAGTAGTTGAGTAATAGTTGGGTAATAAGTGAGTAGCTGAATGGGGGAGGGATATTCTCGAGTCGATATTGAGTCTCTACATGCGTAGGTAGTGGTGTATGGTTACATACGATTGTGACTTGGTTCTTTTGACCCTTTTATTTGCTTTGCTTTCGTGGCCCTCATTGCAGATGGCATATGATGCGTGTTCGCCTTGAAAAAAAAAAAAAAACTGCACCAAAATGTATGACAGGGGAAGTTGGTATATGTAGGATCACAATTGTAGGAGGTGAAGCTTGGCTGTGCATGAAGTACTCACATGGGGCTCGTAGAACCAGGAAGAAAGAATGTCGTGTTAGAATTGACAGTGGTCAGTTGTGCTGTGGCGTTAGCCAATGATAGACGAGGAATGCCAAGACTCCACTGTCGCTGCCATGGCTGCCACATCTGCCCCACAAAAGAAGTGTCTGCCACAGGGGTACTCCACTGTAAGGAAGGGAACATAGCCTCGTTTTGCCAGACGCCAAAACTCCAGATACACACACAGCAAAACGAAGAAAGTTCTTGGCTTTGCATTGCTTGGACAAGAGTAACGAAGCGAAACGAAAAGGGTTGAACCGAGGCTTTATGTTTACGATGATGGGAGCAATGCAGGATTTTCTTTTCTTTTCTTTCTTTTCGTAACTCAACAGATTACAAACTTTACCGACAAACGATGACGGAACAACGCAAACGCAAACACAATCCTTTTCAACCACTCGCATCTCTCTAATAGCTGGAGGGTAGTAGCTCGAGTCTCAAATCGCTGATCTCCGAGTCTTAGACACAAAGACAAGTCTTTGTCTTTTTTTTTCTTCTTGCCAACCTTACAAGTCCTTATTAGCGTTGGTTGGTCGGTTAGTCGGTCGGCCAGTCTGTCGGCCAGTAGTTAGCGACCAGCCCTGTCGTGGACAAAGACTGAGGAGAGGATGCAGGGATAAGGAATAGAGAGGAAGGAGAAACAGCAGGACATCGGCGGATTCCAAAAAAAGCTTCTTTTTGGGGGGGAGGAGGGCTAGGGATTCCAGTGGGCCGACTTGTGAAAGAGGAGAGAAGGGAGGTGGGGTGTAAAAGAGACAAGAAGAGGAAGACGAAGAGGGAAAATGGCCAAAAGAGGACACCCGGGAGGCTTCGTGTTTATCAAAGCGCAGGTTTATTTATTGCAGGTTCTTTTGGCCCGCAACCTTGCATCAACGATGCTAATAATCATCATCATGCAGCGGTCGAGTAACAACAATGCCAGCGACAATGACGACGAGCCTAAAGCTCAAAAAAAAACCCTCCCAAAGAGCTGTACTCGACCTTGGGCTGCGATGTGGATCTAGATAAGTTTCTTTGACCTTGGCCCTTGTTTTGGCTTTGGAATCTGGTTTTGTTTTGTTTCAAGAGTCTGTGTCTGTCTTCATCTACCTCCCTTTGCCATTTGTCTTCTTCTATCAATATAGCTTGTGCAACTGAGATATACGTGGTTTTTCTTTTTAGCTCGTCTGGATGTCAGACTAGACTATGCTAAGGTCACAGCCCTAATGCACGCACTGGCGAACGCATTTATTGCTATGGGAGAGAACAGGGAGGAAAGATGAACGGATGGAAGCGCATACATAGTAAGTAAACGGGTTTGTATGGTACATGCGTGTGATGTATGTGTGTACATACAACACGTCCCCCATATGCCTCTTTGTTCGATCAATCAATTCTCCCACACTTGATTTTATTGCTTTGCTCCTTTGCTCCCGATCCGATTCCTGTCGAGGAGGAATACAGGAGGGCTGAGGTTATTTGGTTCTTTGTTATGTGCTGAGCCACAAATGTTATTTTTACTTCTCAAATACCGAAAATGTAGTGTACAATGTGCGTACCGTGTGGTGTGTAGCTGGGGCCAGAGGAGAACAGAAACAAGACTTTGTCATCCAGGAAGGCTGACGTCAAGGGAAAGCTAATGTCAACTAAATGGGTACACTGATATAGGCATGCATGAGTAAGAAAACAAACCTGACAAGGAGCTTGGTTACAACATGGGGAACATATATGATGTGAAGTAAATAAAATGGTAGATAAGAGGTGGTGCACCTGTACTAATAATAATACACTAGATACAAACGGACCATGTCATGTACAGCGTGTATACGAGTATAACTTGGCAAGTAATTTTCTGCTCCTGGTGTGGGATCTGATGCCAACTAACAATCGCAGTTTAACGTTGAGTTGATGTGGCTTTGGCTTTCTACATCAAGTGCCGGGTCATGAATTTATATCCAGACCGTATGGTTCTCCTGCACACTTGCTTTTGGGTGACTTTACTATTCCCTGTCTAACCGTTACGTGAAATGATGCTACTAGGCATGGGAATGGGTATAAATAAGTATGAGTATGACTTTAGCATGTATGCTTACGATGACGATGACGATGACGATTATGATGATTATGATGAGGGTGACTTTGACGAAATCGGATCTGGCCGCCGGCCTCCATAAATGCACCCAGGAGACAGATGGGCCAGAGTAAGTGTGGAATACGACGACAAGGCGGGACCACAGGGAAACTAGAACAAGGATAGGGACATAGCTTCTTTGCATCAGGCTGTCCTCCTCTTCCTGGTCGTTTCCCTTTGGTAGGCGGGCCGGCCTGGATAAGCTGAAAGAAGGAAAAAAGCAACAGGAAAATAAAAGAGAAAAAAGGAGCATTACGTTTTTACCCATCTATAAATTCGCGCTAATTTATGTAAAGGTCGGTCGCTTCCCTGCTTATGTATTACTGAATATTTTATGTCTTTAGTTCTTTTCCCTGGGCTTGGGTTTCTTCGGCTTACTCGCTTAGCTTGGGCGACCCTCCTTACCCTCCCCTCATGACGACATCGAGATGGTGTCAACGTCAAGGTGAACGAATAGCAAAACAAGAAACCATGGCTAAGAAAAATGATACGGCGATGTTCCCTTTTCCCTTAACTTTCTGGATGTCACTGGAAGGTTCGGCTATGACACTCTCTTGCGTCTTGCATTGCATTTGCTAGCATTTTTCTCAGATATTGAGTTCCCCTTTTTCCGCAATCCTCCTTTATTGGTACATAGGTACAAAAACATCCAAGCTCGAGGTCTGTCATTTCAAGACTTCGAGGCAAAACCTAATGTTTGTGAACCAGGGGAAAAGGTTACTTTGCACCAGGCCTAGGCAGCCCGATTTGTGGCGGATTGTTTCCTTGATCCCATTTCAGGAATGAGAAATAAACGAAAGCGAAGGAGAAGTAGAAGAATAAAGGATAGCACACACACAAACACAGGAAAATACTTGTAAATTAGAAAAAAAAGAACGGCGTATAGAGTCGGCGGCAACCAAGAGTCAAGAGGTTGTTGAACTTAGACTTTTGCAGGGCAAGGATACCCTGGACCATTGCCTTTTTCCCATGATTATTTTATCGATTTGATAAAGCCTTCCCCGTCTATTAAATCCCTGCCTCGGTTCTTGGCTCGAGGCATCTGCACCATACACACGGGCCAGACCGCACTCCCAGCACAACGGAAGGTCCAACTAGTGACCACTGGGAACCACTAAACCTCCGGCCAACCAACCATACAGCCAGACAGCTAGCCAGTCAACCACTAAGCATCAACCTGTACTGCTGATGCTGAGGCTTAGCGGGGCATAGTCATTCTGTGCAATTGTTGAAGCATGGCCTAGATAATGGCCAGTGCAGACGCAAAGAGCATATTATATTGGTCGTAGGCCTCTCGGACCTCTCAAGCCTCCTTCTCCTGACTCCTGAACTCGAATCCAAGCCTCCTTTCAAAGCCCCGTGATACTTGGTTCCCGAACACAGCATTCATGCTGCTTTATACGAATTGGCGGCGGGGGGGAGGAACTGTCCACCGTGTATTTGTTGGTGCAGCAAGTTCTGAGCTTGGGCCTGAATTTGGACCTAGATCTGGGCCTTGATCTGGTTGATTCAAACTTGAGAACTGGATTTGGGACTAGCCCAAACGGACTTGTAAGATCACTGAGATACCGAGTGGACGGGAGTCCGGAATATGACTGGACGGCGTGCATCCTTTCGACAAGAGCTGAAGCTGAAGCGGGCCATGAGATGAAAGATCAGGAAAGAGGAAAAAATAAGCTAGAGCAGGACAAGGAAAGGGTAAAGCAAGGAAAAGAAAAGCAGCCAGGCTAGCCCAAGGTCGAAGCTGGGTGATGTGAAAAAAAGAAAAAAAACGGGAGAAAAAAAAAAGAATTAGTCGTGAATTTTAGCGTTACATTTTTGCTCTGTTCCTCTGCCGTTGCTGCTGAGTCAGAAAAGCTACTTTTACATGGGAGTCAAGTAAAAAAAAAAAAAGTCTCAAATGACGTCATCCGAGTCTGTTTCCGCGTGGCTTTGCTTGGGTGGGAAGGGAAAAGCCCGAAAACCGACCCAAATAATACTAGAGAGAAAAAAAAGAAAACGGAAGAAGAGAACCGAAGGAGAAAAAGAGCCTACATATCGTCGATGTCAAGCTTACTCAGTCTTATCAAGGGCATCTTGGTGATGTATCTTGCTTGCCGGAACCGCGATAGCGTTGACAACTTGTGCATGTTCAAATTTGTGACTTTCGGCGGACAAGGAAGAATAGCAAAGGCAGGGAATGTTGAGGCCGTGCTGCGAAGCAGCAAAAAACAAATAAAAGAAGAGCTCTATGGTATTGAGGCAACTACTG
Organism: Ceratocystis harringtonii; assembly: GCA_002018265.1. NCBI lineage: Eukaryota > Fungi > Ascomycota > Sordariomycetes > Microascales > Ceratocystidaceae > Ceratocystis > Ceratocystis harringtonii. The sequence goes on along the minus strand of MKGM01000043.1, from coordinate 24,582 downwards.
CCATGGAAAACTGACCAGATGCAATAAAACCAAGCTCCTCGATTTCATCTTGAGATGCCTTGTTTCCTTGTTTGTCATTCGTTCTCCCCCTCCGTAAATAAATGGTGGAAGGAGAGGAAAAAAAAGAAATGCGGGGCCCATAAACGAAAAAAAAAGAAAAAGAATACATAAATTCCAACTTTTTAGTAGCGCCTAGGCGTCCATTTAAATAAGGGGAGTCATACATCATCCCGGGGAGGAGGAGGGGGGGGGGTGCTATTAAGGGCCATCCCAAGTTCTTCAGTGCTGCCTTCATTTTCTTTTCCTACTGTTGATATAAAACCGAGTAACTGCCCTCTTCATGTTGCAACTGTTCGATGAAAAGAGCTCCTTCCAGATACATCAACTATCGCTTCTATTCTTTTTTTATATTTTCTTCCTCGTTCTCCTAATTATCGCTCCGTACTCTCTTCTCATCTTCAATCCTCTCCGTTGTCTCTTCACCTCATCAACTTGACTTTTGCATTTGAGCCCATTTGGAGCATTGAATCATTATCCGACCGCCTCTCGCCTTTTATAAACTCTTTGCGCCTGCTCCATACACATCACTACCAATAACCTTAGCTCAAAAACTCGCATACGGCCTGTATAACAAGCCTGGCTTGGCTCTCTTTCTTGTCATCCAACGCCTTTTATTCGCCTTCGCCAACTCTGGCAGCTACACTTTGCCCATCTCTATAACTTCGCAATCTATCCATTCAAACTTTCCATATCTTTCAATATGGCTCGGTTGGGATATGTCGACTATGCAAATGCGGCTTCTAGCCTTCCTAGTCTCTCATCAGCTGTTCCCAATGACCAACACCTAGCCCAGTACCCAAGAGATCCCAGCTCCTTTCCGAGACAGCAACGATATGGTAAGTTCAAGTCACCCTTGTCATGTGACCAATCCCATCACCAATCACACCACCCATTATTCACCACGCATCACCGATTACGCATTACCTCCTGCCCAGTACAAATCAACTAACATTTTATAGACTCCCGTCCCCGGACGCCCATGTTCAACATGAACCATCCCAACCTCAACTTTGAATCTAATTACATGACAAGTACTACTACATCTCCAGTATCAGGCTCCACCCCTGCCTACAACAATGCGCCATTCCCTGTTGCACCCTGGATGCAATCTTCCCTGTCGACTTCTTCTATGACACCTGCTGTTTCTGCGCCCATGGCTATTAGCATGTCCGCAAACATGCCATCGTCCATGGCTTTCAACGACCAGACGGATTCATATGTCTTTTCCAGCATTATGCCCCAGCAAACAGGTCAGACACTTCCAGGCTTGAGCAACGCACACAACATCACTCCACAGTCTCTATCTCCCGAGGAGGCCTTTTTGGGTATGCCTGATGTTGGCGCTGGAAGTATGGTGCTGTTCGAAGACTGCAACAAAAGCGACTACAGCCATTCCCCAGTTTCCCAGTCTGGCCACATAAACATGATGTCACTCGATTCTCCTGCAATTATGCGTCATCCCAGTGGCACCCAAAGCCACGTTCACCCCTACCAGCAGCAGCAGCAGCAGCAGCAACAGCAGCCACAACCACAGAATCCACCGCACATGAGATCGCTTCAAAACGAGCTGATTGTCCAGCAAGATCGTGAAAAAACGTTTTCGTGCACCTACAGCCACTGTCCATCCCGTTTTAACACCACCGAAGAGCTTCAAATCCACAAAAAGGAGGCTCACCGAAGTGGAAATAGTAAGCCTGAGATAACGCAAAAGGGCCCTTACATTTGCCTGCGAGTGAATCCCAATACTGGGCGACAGTGTGGCAGCCAGTTCAACCGCCCCTATGACTTGACGCGACACGAAGCTACAATTCACAATCTCGATCGTGAAAAGTTTAGCTGCCCCATTTGCCCTGATAAGACCTTTAGCCGGTTTGATGCTCTCACAAGACATTATGGTCATGTGCACCCAAATCTGCCTTTGCCCGTAAAGAACAAGGAGCGGAAGACGCATGTTCGCAGAACGTCTAAGAACAACGTACGTCATGGCCGTCGGATGTCAGAGGATATTCCTAGGAATAATGCATCTGTTAAAAATAGAAGTGGGGCGATGGCCGACACTGAAGCCCACGTATCTGCTATATCGGCAGATGCAGATGCATCTGCATCATGGTATTAAATCTACCAATGGACAGGCAAGGCAGGTTACCTTTTCTCCGTGTTTCTTTTTTGGACGATTTCCCTCTTTTTTCTTCCTTTCTTTTGCCTGCGTGAATGACGTCAGTCCAGGTAAAACGAATGTCACGGAAAGGCTGCACAAATGATCCTTCACTACCTCCGATGGACACGACAGGGAGGGACAAGAAGAGAGCGCTGCCAACAGGGGCAGGGCCAAAATGATGAGTCATGACGTCAACGAGCAGGCAGATACAGCAACTTCACCCTCCCCCTCATTTCTTTGGCTCTTTTGAGGTGGTTGATTGTACTACGCTGCTCGGTATCTCCGCTAGTCCACCAAAACGCCATCTAATACTACCACAGTTGGATTGGCTGATTCGAGCTTGTATGCCCTATCAGTGCGATCCATTTTCCCACCTCTACTTTTATGCCTCTGTTTTGACTATTTACTTTCACTCGTTTTTCTTCAAACGATTTATTCATTCATTCTATTTTTTCTTTCTGTTCTTGGACCCTCCTATGACATTTATTCCCCGTTTTCCTTTTCTTTTGTTTCTTCGATTTTCTATTTTCCCTAGCATTATTATTGATAGATGGATGGGTTTATGATCTACAGCCTCAGTCGGCTCGACTACTTCATGTTTTTTTATTTTTACTTTTGTCTTTTTTGGGCGGTTTACAATTTCCTTTCTTTATGCTTATCATTGTTTCCAATAGGTGGAGTTTCCTGGTTGCCTGTTTATGTCCTGGAAAGCTTTCTATTTCAACGTGTTCTCTCAAGATATCTCACAGTCTCTTACCTTTTCTACCCTAAACAGAAGACATTCTAAACAACCTATCTGATTCCTTTTCTATTGCTCATAGCTCGTGAACTTTTGCGCCCTGTTTTTCTTGTTGCTCTTGGCTCTTATCTGAGGAGATGTTGTGGTTGTGTCTGCAAAGTTACGAAAGCTTGAGATTGAACTTGATTCTTAGAATCTGCGTATTTTAAGTTGAAGTTATTGAGAGCGGGAGGTTTTTTTTCGGTCTCATGATATAGGCGTTTAATCTACAGTTCTTATGATGTTTGCGGGAGATAGATGGATTGAGCGCGTCCTTAATTAAATTGGCATTTTGACACATGTTGTAGGCATTTATCGAAATATTGGTGAAATTCAACACCTCAGCTACCTAACTTCAAGATGCAGAAACAGTAAAACAAAAAAAAGTAGAAAATGACACGAAATAAATTCACCATTATTCTTTTTTCCACCTCCGCCATTTTTATGCTGGTATTTTAGATCGTTGAAGGTAAGGAGATAGATGAACCAGACTCCTCCATAACAGCATTACGAGCATCGCTGAACAAGGGCGTAATATCGGTCCACAATTGGAACTAGAATCAGCGTTAGTGATAGCCTATATAGAATATGAGTAAGAAGTTTCAAAATACTGCAACGTACCTGGTACCAACCCTGGGAAATGAGCACTTCTAGGCCGTTGATAGTGACCCATTTTTCGGGAGAGTCCTCTGCCATTTGCATTAAAGGAGTTTGAAGAGGCTTGTAAGCCATGTCTAGGAGAACACGAGGATACGCAGAATCGAAAGTGGACTGTAGGAGAGTGACAAGAACCTCCCGCATACCAGCATCAATAGGACGATCAGCAGGAATAGTGCTGACCATGGCAGCTGGAGGGTTTGATAGAATCTTTTCAGAATCGGCAACTGAGCACAGAAATCTAATATCACAGCTGGGGCCGAAGGTTTGAGACAATCCTTCCATAGCCTTGGCGTTACGAGCGACAACATAAATGGGAGAGAACCCCATGTCCATGAAGGCATATATAGCTGCACGACTAGTACCACCAGAGCCAACAACAACGGCGGGACGAGGATCAGCATCCAGGTCTCGAAGTTTCTCAATACCAGCGCTCTTCAGAGTATAAACAATGCCCTTCCAGTCAGTGTTATCACCAATAAGACGAGGGGAAGGTTTGCCATCATTTAAATTGGGATTCGGCAGTGGGACAATAGTGTTGACAGCTCCAAGGGCCTTGGCGGCGTCGGAAACCTCATCGATGAGGTCCACAATATCGATCTTGAGTGGAATCGTGACCGAGGCACCTCCGAAATCGGGTGACCTAATCAAGTCTCTGACGTCGGCGACATTGTCGGTCTCAAAAGTCGAGTAATGATGCGGCAAGCCAGACATTCCAAACAGAGTGTTGTGTAGGGCGGGAGAGCGTGACGCCGAGACAGGCTTTCCGAAAAGGTAAAATTGCTTCTTTTCAATCTCACCAAGAAGTGATAAGGCCGTGCGAATTTCAACAGCTGATAACTGCCCAGGAGCTGCCTTGAATGGCAGAGCAGCATGTGACACTGGTGTTAGGAAACCGTTGAGAACACGGCTCAGCTTGCCGTGAGGCCCCATGTTCAGTGCAATCATGGGTACATGATGTGCAGCCAGCATCCGAGCCTTGAACGATGCTAAGGAAAAGTTGTCTTCCAAGGTTTTTGCTACACCAACAAGCTTGATGATGTTACCATATTGCAGAGCCTTGTTGTAGAAAGGAATCCAGGAGCCATTTTTCCATGATAGAGTTCCGTTGGGATCGTGGTGAGACGCAATAATGCGGGAACGCCCCTTCGCCTCTGAGATAGCATTGAGGATATCCGTAGGCATAGTCATTTCTAAATCGATGTACTCAGCTCCGATACGAGTCGCCAGGGTGTAAAGCTCAAGAGCCTTCTCGAAGTTATCGTCTGGGAACATGCCGCCTTGAGAGACAGTGCGCAAAGTGAAAACTATCGGTAGGGGAGCTAATGAACGGAGCAGAGAAACTTGATGAGCAACAGACTCACGATGCAAATTTGCTAAAAGATCAACTCTCAGCTCAATGGCATCAGAGCCAACAACAACCTGTGGGATAATTTTTGCTACAGGGCCTATCTCTGGGAATGTCAGAGACACGAAGAAGCTTTGCTTGGCATGGCAAATACGGTCCAAGTGGTGTTCTTGATCGAATACGGCAGCCACAAAAGCCCGGAAGTCTGGAGGAGGGGCTGAGTGAGAAACTTCGCTCTCGTGAACATATGGACTCATATAGGCGTGGCTGCTACACTCGCGGTACCAGGGCTTTCGGCGGAGATAAACCTCACGCACATCTTGGCCAAATGACGGGCGAGTACTGTCCGCATTGAGGTATTTTACCACATGGTCGATGTTGCGATGCACAAGAATTACACGGCCACCAGCTTTGCGATAATCACCGAGCATCTTGCGTGCCTCGGGGGCTTCAACAATGCCACCGCCACACGAGAATACATATCCGGTATTCTGATTGGTGATGACATCCTTTAAAAGCGCTAATTCCGCAGTACGGAAGCCTTCCCAACCTTCAGAACCGTGTATAATCTCACGCACCGTCTTTCCAGAACGACGCTCCAATTCACGGTCAAGATCAATGTACTTTAGGCCCAAAAGACCGGCAGTCCAGCTACCTGCGGTCGACTTTCCAGCTCCACGCATACCAACCATGAAGACCGAGCGGGTATCAGATGCTTTGGTGCCTGCAACTGATTTCTTTTTTTCTTCGCTGCTAGAAGCTGGCGCACTATGGCTAGGAACAACATCAGCGCCATCTAGGGATCCACCAAATGAGGTAGATAAGATATCCCACCATCCAGGCCACGTCTTTCCGGTGCATTCTCGCTCTAGAATAAGGACGGGCTTAGGGGCCACAAGAGAAAGAACGCTAAAGCTCATGGCCACACGGTGGTCATCGTAGCAATAAACATTGGACTCGGGTGTCTTGATTTCGTTGAGCGGGCGGCCAATGACTTGGATACCATCATCCAACTCAACACATGTGACATCAAACTTGGCTAGCTGAGTACGCATAGCTCCAATGCGGTCGCACTCTTTAACACGCTGATTGGCAATTCCGGTAATGGTAGTAGTGCCATTTGCAACAGCACCGAGCACGCAGGCAGTCAAGAAAGCATCTGTCATAGGCTCCATGTCAACATGGGGGATGGCTTTCAAAGAGCCAATGGGAGGACCAGTGACAGTAGTTGATGTCGCTGTTTGGTCAACCACACAACCCATGGGCTTCAACACTTCTGTGGCGAAGCGAGCATCACCTTGGAGAGAGCTGAAACCAATGTTGGGAACAGTGCAAGTTGTGCCAGTGATAGCAGCAACAGCCAAGGGATAAGTGGCAGAGCTAGCATCACTCTCAATAACATATTCGACAGGATTCTTGTATGTACCTTTTGGAATATGATATGTGTTTTCTTCCGTAGTTGACCGCTCAACATTAATGCCAAAGGACTTCATCATGGAAATCGTCATATCAATGTAGAGTTGCGAAATAGGTTTGCCACCTACAAGACGTAAGGTGACAGGCTCCTTAGCATATGGTGCAGCCATCAAAATAGACGAGACATACTGTGACGAAATGGTCGCAGCTAGTTCAATCAGGCCGCCAGAAAAACCACCGGCGGCATCAATTTTCAAGGGGAGACTGAGATTGGGGCCGAGGTACTGGATAGAAAGCCCATTGGACTTTAGAGCATCTACAAGGGGACCGATAGGACGCTGCTGCATGCGGGAGTTACCTGTAAGGACAGTAGACGCGATTCCTTCAACAGGCTTGCATAGAGCAACGACGGTAGTTAGGAAGCGAGAGGCGGTACCGGCGTTACCAAGATATAGAGGTTCAGCGCAGGCGTTGAGTTGACCCCCTTTTCCGTTAATCACAAGAATCTCACCAGCCTCCTCCCACGAATATGTAGCGCCGCCAAGCTGGGAAAGGGCGGTAAGCATAAACTCAACATCGTCTGAGTGTAATAGATTCTTGATACGGCAAGAACCAGTACCCAAGGCCGCCAGAACTAGGGCGCGATTAGAAATACTCTTGGAGCCTGGGGGGGTGACAGTAACGCTAAGGTCCTTGGGAACAGTGCCAGGGGTAGAGACAATAGCGGGTGAAATAACAACGCGGATGGCTTTGTCATCGACAGTGGTAGCCTTTTCTTCAAATGTTTTACCAATAGCTTTAAGAAGTACAATCTTTTTAGCCGTACCGACATTCTTCTTATCAACAGCCATTTTGCTCATAAGAAGATCAACGGGGCACTTCTTGCCAGCGGTGCGCTTAACAACACGCTTGTCGAAAATTGAAATGGGGAGATCGTAGCTGGCAATGCATTTAGACAGACGTGCTACAGCACCAGGGCTTAGAATGCCGAGGTATCGCGATAGTTCGGCTTCTTTGACCATGCCAATGGCCACAGCCTCGCCATGGAGTAGCTGAGGGGTAAGGAGAGCCTCAATTGCATGGCCGATTGAGTGACCAAAGTTGAGTAGATTGCGCAGGCCAGACTCTTTTTCATCGCTGGAGACAACAGAAGCTTTGATACGAGCCGATCCAACCACAATACGTTTGAGGATGTGTAGAATCGCTGTGAGGCGGTTAGACGTGCCATTAAAAGTGCTGGGCTTTGTTTTAACAGCATGAAGAATGCTTGGTGCGTTTTGCTCCAATGCGGCGAATTCAGCCTCATCCCAGATAGCAGCAGTCTTGATGACCTCAGCCATGCCATTGATAAACTCTCGTTCGGGAAGTGTCTCGAGGAATTTAAGGTCAATGAAAATACGCTGTGGTTGCCAGAACGACCCAATCAAATTTTTTCCCGTGGGGGTGTCAATAGCGGTCTTGCCACCAATGGACGAGTCAACCATGGCCAGTAGAGTGGTTGGGACTTGTACAAAACGCACTCCTCGCATGAAGGTAGCAGAGACATAGCCAATCATGTCACCAATGACACCACCGCCAAGGGCAATCACGACGGTATCGCGAGTACATTGCTGCTCCAACATCCAGTCCTCAATCTCGGCCTTGGTCTCCCGGCTTTTCGACACTTCGCCAGGTGGGATGGCGTATGTAAGCAGACGAGGGACATCTGCCTTGGCTGCAGCAAGCTTCTCAAAAACAGACTTGAACGAGGGAACATAGGTATCGTACAGGTTAGTATCTGTGATTAGGACGTACGTCGAGCCTGGGATGTTGTCGAGTAGTTCCTGCGGAACGAAATCAAGCCACAGCCCGCTGTCGATAATGATATTTTCTTCTCCCAAAATAGGGATCCGTGTAGGGGCAGAGCCCTGTGAGTCACTCATCGGTGCAGGTAGCGTCAATCAAAGAGCGGCTTTGGAAAGGTTGGCGATAAAGGGGAAGTACGACGAAGAGGGGATCGTAGCGAAAAAAGTAAAGAGCGTAATCAAGATGCCAGCAGTCAATTGATGATACACTCCAGCCAAGCACTAAAAGTTGCGGAAAACCGAGCGTTAGACACAAAATGAGAAGAAGACTTTCGCTTGAAAAGGTGAACAGGGCGTTGTCTGTCGTATTAAGCCCAGAAAAAACGGGCAGCACGATTATAAGATAGTTTTAAGGGGAGGGAGTTCATGTTGACTACTCACTTCGGGTGTGGTGTCGCGAGATGCTTCACACCTATTTGTTGATTCACCCACTAGATTCCGAAATGGCAAGTGGCAAACTTGATGCAAGGCTAAACGCAGATGGGAAAAAGAAGAGATGAAAGTCAGGGAGAAAAGCGAGCTGCAATTTGTCTCGATATTTCCAATGTCTCGAGTGCTGCTTCAAACTTTCAAAATAGCAGCTACGCAAAAGTAAGAGTCATCATCCTTAAAACTTTGGCACGCACACCCGAAATTGCCCCTCCATACAATTTGTAGTGACGCTAACAGCCACTTCCAACTAGCCAAAACTATGACTCTAACCTAAATTGGGGGAGACTTGTGAAAAAATTCGACAAGGGCACGTTCGGACTAGGGTTGGGGTTTATGAAGAGGGTTTCAAGGGCGACCATCAAACAGAAAGAAGGGCATGCAGACACGCTTTGTGTGCAACTTGTAGAACAAAACTTCACAAAAGAAAATACAACGACATGGCTTGAACTTTGGATCTGGCCAATTCAAGGAATCGGTCGAAGGGACGAGGGAAAATATTTGCTCAAGGCGAGAGTATGCTATTTCGGAACTCATCATTGGCTAGGCCTCTACATGGCTGACTTCCTGGGAATAAACGGATGAGCAGTAAAAGCTGACAACACTACGAAACAAAACGGAAAGATGATTACCAGGATTACAAGACTGAGGCCCTAGTCGCGCTTACAGCAAACTGTTTCTTAAACCTTGCTGATTCCTCGTTTTCGTCTCAAACTTTGCATCGAGCAAACCATCCATCGTCTAGAGGGTGACAGTCTAACTAGGACGGTGGCGGCAATTTTTTCTTTTTTTTTCTTTTTCACTCAGCACAGCAGCAGCAGCAGCAGAAAAACTCCTATCGCTTTGCTGGCCGGGAAATCATAGATTTCGTTGTATAGGCGCGGTGTTATAGGTTGGTGTAATATGCTTAATTCTTTTACCACGTGTGCTGTGTATCTTTCTAAACTTCGGAAACTCATATACTTATAACATGCATTGTAAGCGAGTGCACTCTCAAGACGAATGATAGCATAAAATCGCAACACAATATTTGCTCAATTGAAACTAGTTACTGTTCTCTTCCACAGATATTTCAATGACAACCTGGTATGTTTTTGAGTTATGACCAGCCTTACCACAAGTTCCACACTGCTTTGCCCTCGCTAGCCCCGTCCTTATCCGTCCATCACTCCTGGATACTTATGCCATCACCTGTGCATCAATGTCTTTCCGATAGAGTCAATAGCCCAACACCAAGCTTCAATATCACTCTTCATACGTTTAATGGAATAAGCCTGCCCCCTGATATTGCCCTCTGTTAAAGCTGTTTAGTGGGCAGTATAAAAAGCTGAAAAGAAATCAGTCTTGGAAACATAGGTTATTGAGCACCTGACTAGATGCTCAATTTATCAACTATGGTCTTTATTGAGTAGTCTAAAGCAGCCCGAAGCAGGCGTGATAAAGGAGGTGGCATATATAGCGTGATAATGTAGTTAGTTGTCTTGACTATATTCCTCAAGGTTAACTGAGTAGTGACTTTCATACTTGTCAAGAATGAGAAGACAATAGTGACTGCTTAATGCATGTCATATACAATGACTGAAGTTTTGAGCTACTTGGTATTTGTACAATTGTCAGTCCAGCTATTGTAAGTCACGGCAATATCCCAATCTCCTAGGAGCCTACTTTATCAGTACTAGCTCGTGAGATGGCGTTATCACTTGAAGTTGAACGCCTAGTACTTGCTGATGGGTGACGCATGGTGGCCATTGAGCAGCCAGTTGGCCATTTCTTCAATACCATGCAGTTAGTTAGAAGGGGAACCCTCATATGAATGCGGGTTGAGAACAAACTAGACGATGAACAGCTCCTCTAGATCAGATAGTCTCTATGAATTAGTGATGGTATTGTGCTGCGATTCAACACCATCCTGTCAGTGATCAACAGCATGATAATGCACCTGGTTTAACCTTGCGAAAGGTCTGATACCTAATTACAGGTTATCTTGAGGGGCCTAGAGAGTGAAAAGCATACTGATATCATTTCTTGATTGTGGCATGTTTTTTTTTTGGTTGACAAATAGTTGATTAGGTAGATGTGAAGGGGAGGGATAGGGGGATTTTCAGTGCACTCACTTGGTTGGTGCACCCGCTCATCAAGCACGTTATGTTGCCATTCACTTTAGGTCTTACTACATATCCCTCTTGCACGATTTTCACTGTCGTATGATTAGTTTCCCTCTTTTTCGAAAATAAAGAGATGCAAGTCTCTGCCAAGGCTATGGAGCCAAGGGTTTACAGACAACTTTTGAAAAAACACAAAAGTGATATGCCATGTCGTTGGCATGTTACGTTGCAGCCTCGTGCTCATCATCTAGGGCAAACAATAGCCGGAGCCTACAGTTAGTCGTGCAGGTCTTCCTGAGACAGCTGTCTCAAGCCATCTGGAGAGTTGGGCCATTGCCCCCACCAGCTATAGGAGAACGCCTGTAGCACTTCGGGAATACCAGGAGGATATAGCTAATTCGGGAGGCAGCTTGACAAAGGCGAGAGGGGAGACGACAAAGAGAGAGATGGGGTAGGAGGCAATTTTTTAGGACCCGAAGACGTCGAGGGCTTCATGAGAAGGTGCTAAGAGAGCGGAAAAGCAGAAAAAGCACCCTACGCGAGCAGTCATGAAGCCCTGTACCCTACCGCTGCCTACTATTGCTGAAAGCCAGAGGCTAGTTAGTGTACACGCGTTCGTTGCAAACCAAAGACACAAGGTAGCTGATTGACTGGGAGTTGTACTGGAAGGCTACACCAGCCAGCTGCTCGCAGCTGGCTGCATTGTTGTATTGCTGCAAAAGAACAGTACGTCGATCTTATAAGGTATAATATAGTACGTAATACAGTTCTAGTTCTCTCTTTTCTTTAGCAATCCGGCAATAAATAACCCTCTTTGATACAGGCTCACCATCGACTCATAAATCGTCTTTATTTTGCAGTTTACTGTGCTTGAGTATGAGGCGGAACTAAAGATCAAGAAAAACGGTGGCGCTTGCCATTGTCTATTTTGTCAACGGGCCCTTTTCAACAGTTATCGTCATGCTATTAATGCTGTTGTGGCTATTGAAAACATTGGCCGGATATTATGATTGGTTGATGCCATGCCGTATGAGGCAGGGTACATAAATGAGATGCTGGATAATGTGTATGACAAGCGATTTTACCAAGAATATCAACCCTCAGGACAGAACATAGCATATAGCTACAACACAGTATTTAACTGAAGCTAACCACTAGTCTTCCCCCCCAATATCTCAACAACAACCCGGCATGTTCTTGTGCTATTGCCAGGTTTACCACAAGTCCCACACCGCCTTGCCGTCGCCAGCTCTGGTCTTCCCCGACTACTCCTCGACAATTCCGCCAACACCGAGGCATCAATGTCTTCTGATCAGCCCCATTCTTTCTCTCATCTACAGAAATCCTTTAGCCATTCTATAGCTGGGACCTTTTGCTCTACAATGGTTGTCAAGAGCCTCAGTTTCTTATTGAAGGATCTGAGCCCAGACTTCAACGGGGCGTTCTGATACATCATTGCTTTCATTCTTTTTGAGAGTGACTTAAACCAGTCAGGAATTTATGCTAGGGAGCTACCACGATGCCTCATGGTTTGCCTTTCAGAATACCCAGATTGAGAACTAGCTTCTCGCACTATCTTTGGTGTACTAGAAACCCAGAGGTCGGCGAGGCTGGCCTCCTTGATGAATGTTAGAGTCTGTAGCTACTCATCGAGCTTTAATATCACAATCAACAGGGAAATTCTGGCCCCTCGAAAACCTGCCTAAATATCATTACTCGTTGTCATCGCAGCCTTACCGGCTACATAAAAGACTGGAAGGAAGTCAGTCTTGGAAACAAAAGTTACAGATCGCTTGATCAGATGCTCCATATTTCGACTACGTGCAAGCAAGCTTGCTACTCATCACCACTTTGAAGTGTGGGAGTACCGAGGGAGCTGAGTTTGTTTAAAACTTTGCTAAGTTACTTGAAGATTTATATAGGTAATCTACGATTCGCTCTGAGAGGCCAAAACTGGCATGGCCCTCAACCCGCCGCGATTTTGCTGTTTAAAAAAGTCTCCTTAAAATTTTGGCCAGCATATTTGAAGCACTCCTGCAAACACCTGCAGCTAAATACCCAGCAGTTGGTAGCCACATTGATGTTCTTGAATTATGGCATCACCTAGAGTTACTATACCTTGTATGAAACGTTGGAATCTTGGACACACAGCAGTGCCACTATGCAATAGACTTGTGGGCTGAGTAGGTTGATTTGATTTGAATAGATCTGACGTCTACTGGAATCACCATGATCAAACGATGTTAAATTGGTTACTGGACAGAATTAACCCTCTGAAAGGCTGAGCGTAGACCTTGGGCGAGAAAAGCATGTATGCTTCTAAGGAAGCTTGTTACTAGCCTCGCTCTGGTAGTCATAATAAATAAAAAGGCAAATAAGATAGAACTAAGTACAAGGAGAAGGGAAAAGAAAGGAAAAGCAGTGCATAAATCCCTATATAGCTCTCTCTAAAAAGCCTGAACGCTCTCCCACTCTCTGTGCCAGCCAACCCTCTGGTATGTGCTAGCTGCTATACTATTTGTACTATTATCTGGCCATTATCACCTGTTCGGACCTGCCTAACTTGCCACAACAGATATACATGTCTGGATTATGATGCTTCTTATCCGAACGCACTAGGCTTTGTTTACCGTTTGTGTAAACATGTGCGTTTGCTTTGGAATTAACGACCGACGGTCTATGAGAGATCATAGATATCGTTTAGCAGGAAACTAACCGGGTATTATATGGGGGGTCGGTGATGTTGGAAATAGCTTGGAAATGCACAACGTATTCATGGATGTATAAAGGCTACTGGAGCTGAATATCTTGAGACAAAAAGAGGCATTGTCACACAGCAAGATGTCATGGGCAATCGTATGACATAATAGGAGGATGTGCTGAATCCTTGTAGTTGGAAAAAAATAGTAGAAATTAATCGAATTGTTGTCTTGGTTGAGCTGAGGCTAGTTATGCTTTAAAGAAACACATGGGTTCTTCGAGCAGGAAGAGCTTTGCGATGGCTATTATGTTGGGAATAAAAATCTATATTTGGTCTGGAAGGCTCAAGGACTATCTAGGAAAGGCTAGGGCGTGTTGACCCTGAGCTGAATATTGATGGGAGTTAGTTTTATTATAAGCTGGCTTAGGCTGCTCGCCTCTTAGGTCTAGTTTCTTTCTTTTCTTCTTCATCAGAATATAGCTGTTCATGCCAATTTCGTCCGTTTTGTAGATTAGGCCTCACCATATTAAGCCTAGAAGTGCCATAGATCCAGCTGCTGCCTAGCTGATTTCATAAATTTGGCCGGGCGGCAGATGACGAAAGCTTTATGGCTGGCTGGCTAGAATGACTCTCTAGTCCGGGAGTCTATAATACTACAAAAGCTGGTGAATGTTGGATGCTTCGTTTGCTCGAGTGCCTCTACCAGACTTTCAACAGCTATGCATTGTATTCTGACCTGTATAGATTTGACCTAGACTTGCTTAGAGGAATCTTAAACAAAGTGGCAAGTGATATTCTCTTGGTAATGTCGTAGACAGATTAGTGTCTGGATCCTTGGACATGCTAGCGGCATAATCACTATCCCAAGCTAGTGGGCAAGGAATCCCCAAGGCTGAGCAAGAACCAAGTGTCCCAGAATGACAGCACTAGAGCTGGGTGATGTCTGAGACTGATTAAGTTGAGGACACCAGATGTAGGAAATGGGCCAGGACCCTCACTAAAAATAGGAATACCTCCTACAGGCTTCGGAACAGCTTGCCTACATATACAGAGGCTAAGCCACTAGGCCAAGAAGCTGGAAGAGGGATACCCATTAAACATCCTCATCAACTCCCTTGTCCCATTTGTTATAATTGGCACAATTCAGACAGACTTCTCATGTATCTGTTACACAATATTACACATACGCTTGACCATTGTTACACATATTCTTGCAAGCTGTTACACAAAGATTGACTCTAAGCTCGAGGCTTGTGATGGGTAACCTCAGTTCGACTCATATTGGTTATGAAATTCATTCTGCTGCAATGAAGTAACTGTTGCAACTTCTTATGAGGGTAGCTCATCTAAAATATTGTAGAAGAATCTTTACTGCCACGGGCAGGCAGGACGGGTAGACAGAAGAATATATACAAAAAAGTAACCAGTAAAGGTACTATCAGATAGGAGACGAGGACGTTGCTTGAGGTGCAACGTTGAAAACATAAAAAAAGGGAAATTGTACTACTATATATATTGGAACCCCTTTTTCACTTGTGCGCTTGGAAAATATTTCCCGTGACCTACTAGATTGTACTGAAAGCGGCAGCGGAGGAAAGCGTAAGAGCCCATCGGCTCCTCTCTTGTTCCAAATACCAAGTTCTACAGTTCCAACAACTTTCCCAAAGTGCTGCTATTTTTCACACTATCTTATTGTTTTTCCTCCACGAAATCAATCTATTCTTACTTTTTCCTCATTTGTTTCTTTTTAAGTTCCCGACCATGTAATACATAGTCAATCAACTCTGATAGAAACCACTGACAATATAACACATGGTCAGTCAATTCTAATAATCTTCACGGCGTTTCTGCAATTCCTCTCTTGTTACCCATAGGGCTCTCTGCTTTCCCCCTTTGGTCGATGAGGACGCCCTGGCTGGAGCCCAGTCCATCTCGTCAGGGTGTTTAAGGCTTGAGAACTGGGGCCTAGAAAAAGAAGGCTGCTGTGAAGCCAGAGTGTCTGCATACGAGATGAGCTTCCCGGTGTGTAGGTCATTCTTGAAGCTCGCATAGGTCTCAACCAGGCTGCGGCTTCCCATTCTCAGCACAATCCTGGCAGAGAGGCTTTGCCGGAGGAACGCGATCTTTGCAAAGTCTGGCCAGGTGTGGAACCAGCGTCTACGAGCAATCTTTAGTACTCAACGACGTGTTGGGAGACTCCCTTCTTCCTGATGTGAAGATTGCTGATTTTTGCCGTCGCTCTTGTCGCCAGACTGTTGTCCCTATATGTGGATTTGAGGTATGAAAAGAAAACCTCTAGTCCCTCATTTCCTGGCAACGCCATGAAGCCGGGTAGCACAGTTGCCGCACGACTGTGGGCATCACAACTCAGCCGTTCAAATGTGTACTAAAGGCAGCCTAAGGCCCCTCCAAGGG
Organism: Ceratocystis harringtonii; assembly: GCA_002018265.1. NCBI lineage: Eukaryota > Fungi > Ascomycota > Sordariomycetes > Microascales > Ceratocystidaceae > Ceratocystis > Ceratocystis harringtonii. Next base: position 8,671 of record MKGM01000043.1, on the reverse strand, counting down.
CCTCCCAATCTTGGTGAACTTTTCCCTCCAAGTCCAGAAAAAGTCAGAGAGTCGAGTGGCGTTTGATCCATCAAGCCTTTCAGCATCTGGGAGTTGGGGTCGTTGCTGGGCTGCTGGAATATTTGTTGAGGCGCCCGCTGGGGGAGTTCTTCATCTTTGTTTCTTTGGTCTGAAGCTAATAACAGTAGTTGGTTTAGCGTTCGTTTTAGTTGACACAACTTGTGTCATTTGTTCGATCATTGTCGGCCCGTTTTCTCTTGTCGATTGTTCGATTTTATTAGAATAGACTGACTTTGTTACATTATAGTTCGAAAGTTTGTAAATAGTCCACAAAAACCACCACGACACCGGCCCTTTGAAATATCGACACAAAACTTTGGGACAAAACCACGTTAGATTAAGTAGAGATAATAAAAGACGAATTATATGTACATAAAGCCATGACTGATTCCGGGCTTTAATATATTGCGTACCAGTCTTTAGCGTCTCGCACCGCCTGTAAGCGACGAGGCACCGAATCAATCAAAGTATCTATGAAGCTTTGATTGATCGCCTCCCAACACTCCTGTAAAACATTGTGAAAAAAAGCCGATATCTTTAACGTTTCTCTTCAGTTCTTAGATATTTGGGTATTTATCGGCGAGAATAGCTTTCAAACGAGCCCAGAAATATTCAATTGGATTTAAATCTGGGTTGTGAGGAAGCCAGAAAGGTAACACTTCAATCGCATCATTTGTCAACCACTCCATCGACTCTGCGCATACATTAACAGAAGCATCATCTTGCTGGAAGTATTGCGTACCATCATAAGATGGTAGAAGACATTCTTCTAAAGCTTTTTTATATCCCCAAGCAGTATAACCGCCTTTTTTCATAGGTCTGCGGTCTCTTTGCATCACCACAAGTTTTGTACGGCCACCTTTCAAAATCGCAGCCTAAATCATGATGGAAATCGCAAGTTTTACATGAGATATTGGACTAACGAAATCCGCATTCCATTTCTCTTTAGATGACCTGAAAATCCATTCATTTGGATGATTTTCGATGTTTTGACAGCTGTATTCATCGGAGAAGATTGTCTTGAAAGAAAGCCAAAAATCAACAGAAACGAAACTAAATAAGAAACGTAACTTTAAAGTATTATACCATCAACAAATCTTCTTCGTTTCCTCTGTAATCAGATACAAATTGAAGCCTGAGTCCGGCAGATTCAACAGAAAGTGGAGTTCTCGTCACAGCTTTCTATTTGCGTATCTTGTGCCTGCGGAACAGTCGTCGTATCGTAGATCGTGAGACGTAGGAAGCGATTGAGTATCGAAGCTGATTATATGTTGATTTCGGCTCCTTTTTTACGGTTCGAAATAAGCTACATTTTCCCGACGAAGTAAAGGCCTGGCCGTCCACTACGAGCTTTTGACTCTATTTGGCCGGTTTCTTTAAGCCTTTTCATTATCGAAAGAACGGTGGCTGGAGAGACGTGGAACGCGCGCGCGCGATCTCGCGGGGACATTTACCGTAGGCTAGACAGCCATAAATTGCACCTATGACTATAGGAGGCAGTTCCTGGCCTCTCCGATGATCTCCATTCAATATCGTGCCGAGTGTATTCAAAACCATAAAGTCGTTGTCATGATATTTGAATTCGAAGAAGTCGATGCCATTAAGAAAAATTCAGTTAAACGCGAAAGTCCACGTCGCGTTTACATATTAACGGGACCCAACTGTATATGGTCGGGAACTCAAAAGGAAACAAATGAGGAAAAAGTAAGAATATATCGATTTCGTGGAGGAAAAGCAACATGATAGTGTGAAAAACAGTAGCGCTTGCGGAGAGTGAATTGAATTGAATATATTTAACGTCTACTGGAATCACGAAGATCAAACGACACCCCACTTTCGAAGAGTTATTAGAACTGTAGAACTTGGTATTTGAAACAAGAAGATGGGAGGCAATGGGGTCTTACCGAGAGCCCTCATGGCCTAAGCGCCGAATCATGAAAAGTCATAAGAGGCACTCAAAGTCTAAGGAGACCTGCAATTGCTGACCGCCCAGGAGTTTCTGTGAGATGACATTAGCCAGCAACTTCTGTCCGGAACACGCCGTCGTATTGCTGAGAAATAACAGTAGGTAGACGTAAAATAACACAATAACAATAGTAATGTGTTGAGAAACCTTCCACGGGAGTTCCGGATGATGTTCGGGTAAAGTGATAAGACAGGACTCTTATCGGGAAAAATGGGCTAATAAATATGAAAAGAGGAGTAGCCACATTTTCATCATGTTAGAAATATTTTAATTTAAGGACCAATTTCTACATAATGGGTTCTTATGGCTTTTTTCCGCTGCCGCTTTCAGTAGAATTTAGTAAATTACGGGAATTATTTCCAAGCGGACAACTGAAAAATGTTTTACACGCGCGCAAATGAAAATTAATTAATTTCCAAGCGTGTTAGCGAGGGGATTGGAAGTCAGGAACCTAGCTCAGTCTCCCATATTGGCAAAAGAGCAGGGACAGTGGTAGCTTGCATAATCAGTACTTTATACAAATAGATAAGTTCTACAAGCTACGCTCCGTCGTATTGATGTGGAAAACCAGTAGGTAGACGTAAAATAATACATACATACATACAAGCTACGCTGTTGACCAACAGATATAGGCTGTACCGAGGCGTCGTTTGATCTTGGTGATTCCAGTAGACGTAACATATATTCAAACTAAATTAAGCATAGGCTGTACTGCAGGGAGAGGCCCTAGAAATACCGGGGGCATTGATTAGTGGCTGGAAAATAGAGCAAGAGCCCTATTTCTGCTGACAGATTTCCAGTTGGTGTATGTTCTATTCTATTGTACTAGATTCGTTGGCTGTTATCCATTGTAACGATGTTTTCCACTTCAGATGGGAAAGAATATCAAAATAAATAAATCAAAGTAAAATAATAGGAAAAGAAAATTTATAAATAAGAATAAAATCAAATTAGAGGTTTACAGAAAAATGGAATGTTGAATGATGTCATGATTTGGCTCACAGGTGTTCATGTAAACGGCTCGGAGATAAAGAGATATTTAACGTTAAAGAGGAAAGAGAAACAAACTATCTAATTGAAGCGTCGTGTGATCTTAGTAATTGATTTGAATTTATCTAACGTCTGCTGGAATCACTGAGATCAAGCGACGCCGGATTGGCTACCGGACTGAATTAACCCTGCGCAAGGCTGACCACCGGCTTCGGGCGAGAGAAGCACGTATGCTCCCAAGCAAGCTTGTTACTCGCCTACCTCCTGTAGTCGTCAAGAACACAAAAAATAAAAAGGACAAAGTAAAACAAAGCAGAGACCAAACAACAAAGCAAGTAGAGCCACAAAGAAACCGCGCATGCCCCCGCGTAATTGCCCCGAAAATCAAAACCTGAGCGCCCGTCCCCTGCTACGTGTCTACCCGTATTAAGAATCGGGCAGAGATAAAAAATGAAGGAGAGAGCGATAGAAAGAGAGAGGTTGCACTACAGAGCGAGATAAACAGAATAGAATGGATGTCATGAATGACAGTCTGAAATAGGCGATGGAAATTTTCGAGAAGTTCTATACGCATTGATATTTTGTCATTTGATGTCTTGTGGCCTACTCTTGCGTCGTGGGCTCGGTTATCATCGATTCTTACAAGTTCCACCAGTAGGGTTACACATGAGCTGGGGTTTGTGCTATGTTCTACGAGATTTCTTGCTTTTGGCTTCTTTGTGTGTTGTACCACATTCCACCAGTTTCTATGATGTTCAGTCAGTTGGCGTCTCTCGAGTTTTGTCGGGTTTCTGTCGGGCTTTTTTATCTTTTGTTATCGTCTCTTAGTTCTGTTCGTTTCTGTTATTTTGAATTCTATCTTTGTTCCAGATTGGCAAGCATGGGAAGCTCTCGAGTCTCTTGGAAAACCATGAATAATCAACCATCTTGTCATCCAGTTGGCTTTCTGAGTTTTGCTTGATCTTTCTTCCCCATGCTTGCAACTCGCTAACCTCCTTTGTTCCCTGTTCTGATCCCGATTTATCTCGGCTCTTAATTTATCTTCTTCTGTTTATCTTGTCCTTGCGTGCAACCTCTTTCATTCTTCTCAAGCCTGTTTCCTAACAGTTTGAAAGCATCACCCCGAGAGACCTTGCACACAACGACCAACCCTATCATCCCGTCTGTTGTTCCCGTTCCCACTTCCAATGACAATTCGGAAGACCCCTCGTCCAGCCCATTCCCACTGTCGAAGGCCCAAATCCAGAATCTATACGCCTACGTACAGGCTAAAGGTGCCTTCAATCCCCCGTCCCGAAACACCCGGGCAGGCCGAACGTGCCTGCAGCAGTACCCTTCCACCTGTTTACGGCTGTATGTGTCGCCTATGGGCACTGCAGAATTGGACAGCTGCACACCAGCGCCTCCATCGACCATTTCCCAGAGCTATTCCAAACCATCCTCTGAGAATACCACTATTGAGGACAAGAAGACGCCTCGAGTAACCGACCCTCAGCCTCAGTCTCGGAAGTCGTAACTGTCACTCCTAAAGTGAAGTTACCAAAGCCCTGCAGCGGATCAAAGGCTGAGGTCCAATAAATTTTCAATCACCTGGGCATCTTTTTCGCCCACTACCCAGAAATTTCAGAACAGAAAAAGCTTGCCACAGCTTTTAATCTGTTGGAGGGACCAGCCGCCACGTGGTCCCAACCTTGGATCGCACCGCCAGGCGCCATCAAGGTAGATATATACGAGGCTTTCTTGAGCAGTTTTAAGGCTAGTTTTGGTGACCCAGACTCGTACGCCACCACTGAGCGTAAAATATTCAGCCTGAGGCAGTGCGGCTCTTGCTCAGATTACTACTCCCAGTTCGTCACCTTGGCTTCGACCCTGAACTGGACCGAAACATCTCAATTAATCTCACTGTTCAAGAAGGGACTGAAGGACTCCCTTAAAGATTTATTGATTGACAAGAAGCCTCTCACACATTCGTTGGCGGACTTTGCACAATTCTGCATACAATTGGACAACGCTCAATTCGCGAGGTCCCGAGAGTCCAGGAGTTTCCCCACGAGGTTCTGTGCCACGGAAATTCAAACGGGAGAGCTGATGCAGCTGGACGCTGCACACAAAAGTTTGAGGAATGGTTTCAGAACCAAGAATCTCTGCTTCTACTGTGGTAAGCCCGATCACAAGGTAACTCGATGTCCTGTGAAGCCCTCGTCCTCTAGTCCCAGCACTCCGAAAGACTAGGGCGTCTAACTGATGTGTACCCATCAACTGACCTTACTGATGCGATTCGTTCCGTTTCTGGTCCCACTGTTCACACCCTCAGGCTATACATGCTGGGAAACGGGCCCGGAAAGAATGAGAGAGGTTGCACGCAAGGACAAGATAAACAGAGGAAGATAAATAAAGAGTTAAGATAAATCGGGGTTAGAACAGAGAACAAAGGAGGTTAAGATATTTTCTTCTTTTCTTCTTCATCTGACAATAAGATTTTCATAATCGGTTCAATTCTGTAACAATTACAAGTCCCGTAGCAAATTCTCAGATCTACAAAAAGCACCTTTGTGTTCAGTCAAAAACTTCGGAAACTTGAGTATATCAGAAAATCAGTCATAACCTCCGCAAAACATTCAGAACCGATTATCTAGACGGTCGAGAACATTCAGACTTGAAAAAAAATAGATGCTCACTTTTGAGATGGGAAACGATACAACTTCAGACTCAGAATCTCAAAAATCCACTACCTCCAAGATGGAAATGGACGACACTCCCGTATATACGCCGGCTCCCCCACGGTTCCAAAACCTTTCGCAATTTGATGGCAACAGGGGCATTGTTATGAATTGGGCAGTGGTAGAATGGAACGAGAGAAAGAGAAAGGTTGCACGTCAGGACGGCAGAAATAGAGTAAGATAGAGTTGTGACTATAGTGAATAGGAATAAAGAATTAAGAAGATTAACGAATTGCAAGTATGAGGAAGAAAGATCGAGGGAAACTCAGAAAAGCCAAATGGCGAACAAGACGCTTGCTTATAGTGTTTCGAGTGACTCAAATTCTTCCTATGCTTACCAATCTGAACCCAAAATATAATCCCACGAATATAAACGAACACAACTAACAGGCGACCACGGAACATAAGACAAGTCGACAAACCATTACACGAAACCAACGAAACTCGTGTAGAACCAACTAAACTTTTAGGGAACAATGAATATAGCACAGACCAACCACTAAGACAAGATAGAAACGAGATTTAGAGGAGCGCAAAGTCCCCAGCTCGTGCGTAGTTCCCCAGAAATTCTTCGCGCACTGATGTTTCGTCATTTGATATTTTGTGACCTTCTCTTGCGTCGTGGGTTCGATATCTTCGAATATAGCAACTAGAGTTTGTGTCACGTTACACGGATTTCTTACTGTAGGCTTCTTTGTGTTGCGGACTGTGCGCCCACATTTGGAGAGGCTGACGTTGCAGGTGGTACGTTGGCCATCAGGATGCATAAGCGACTGGAGGAAGAGACTAACAAAGAAAACACTTGGATAAAAGTAGGAGTACGAATAGGACACAAGGCGCTTAGTTTTAGATTTCTTATTTCTTCTTTATTTCTTCTTTAGAATTTTCTAAATCAATCGATTGAAGGTATTTTTTCTGAGTGCTTAGGATTAAGCATTGGCAACAATTTAGAAAAATCCGACTCCATTTTTTTTAATTCTTTATTTGACGCACCCCAATTAGTGCCGCCTATTTCTTTCTGTGTGCCCCCCCAATTTTTCCCATTGCCACCTTTTCTGTTTGCCACCCTTTATTATCATCATCTTTATTTTCGTGTGTGTCTATTATTTTTTTTCTCCTCTTCGCCTCTATTTCTTCTTCCAATCCCCTTTACCGTTTGCCTCGACAATGGAACTCATAGACAGGAGTGAAGATGTGTTTCCCCGTGTCGCGCCTGCTTCACGCAGCGCTCAAGCGCCAGGAACCAGAAGGACCACAACCCAGACACCGCCGCCGTTGATGGTACCCACACTCATTCCCCCTCCCCGTCCGCGACAAATCCTCCCCACGCTACAGCGCTTTTCTGGAGATCGCTCCTTGTACTTGGAGTGGTGTTTAGATGCCAAAGAAACAAGGTACGGGTCGATGGACAAGCTCTAAGACCCCAGAGCTCCCAAATAGCCTATATATTTGCGTCTCTGGATGGAAAGGCGAAGACGAGCTGTCGCCAGCTCGTTGTAGCCCTCAAAGCTCGTGCAAACCTCCAAGTCTTGATAGCCCTCGAGTACATGGACAAGATGTACAAGGACCCCAGCACCAGGTGCTAGGAAACGGACTCGACAAGAATGAGAGAGGGTGCACACAAGGACAAGATAAATGGAAGATAAATCGGAACCACAACAGGGAACAAAGGAGGTTGCCGATGCTTAATCCTGAGCACTCAGAAAAAAAACCTTAAAGGGATTGATTTAGAAAAATCTAAATAAGCAAGAAAGAAGAAATGTTACGGGACTTGCAGTTGATACAAACTTTTCATTATCGGCATAACTTTGTATCAATTGCAAGTCCCGTAACAAATTGTCAGATCTACAAAAAACTACCTTTGTTTTCAGTTATTCAGCTTCGGATGCCTTGTTCAGTCAAAAAGAAAATTTCGGAAAAGTTTGGTACATCAGAAAATCAGTCAGGACCTTGGCGAAACATTCAGAACATATTATCTCGAGGGTCGAGAACATTCAGCAGGGAAATAAGACGCTATATCGATACATCTCTGAGTATTGCGACCTGCTACAGCAAGCCGGGGGTGATGGTTACCCGAGGATTTTAAGATTCGAGGTCTGATGAGAGGGCTCAATGATGCCCACCCATGATCCATAGATCATTACACCATCTTTATTGACCCTCATGCCCAGCAACGAGCCATGACCGCGCTCACCAGACTCCGCCAAGGTCCCAACGAGACCTTCGCCACCTTCCTGCCCAAGTTCGAGAAGCTCCTCCTCGAGGCCAAAATTGAGGGGGAACTGGCATCCATCTTTGCGCTGAAGGGATGTCTGAACAGGAGAATGCTGTTCCACGTGTGTCGGTTTATCAAAACCGAAAACTACGTTCTGCCTGCCCTGCCTGTTCAACTGTTCGTAAAAGTTTTCGTCTATTCTTCCTGCCTGCCCGTGACATTACGTTGCTTCTTCCCATAGACACTGACGAGATGTCTGCCATCCCCGAACCCCCTTTCCGGGCCGAAAATCCCGAGTCCTTCCATGCGCACGTCAACCAAAACGTTGAATCTTGGTATGCGTACTTCGAGCGTCTATATGCGTATGCAAAGGACGCAACTGCTGGGGGCCTCGCTCCCGAAGCCAAAGTCACCGAGGGCCGCCATCATCTGAACATCGTGGAACGACAATTGAAGGAAGCTCGTGAGGAAATCGCCCAAACTCGGGTCGACGCGCGAGAGGAGATCCTCACGTTCAAGTTCCAACTCCAGTCTTTTTCCCAGCCCCGTTCCAACGACGCGGTTGCCAAAACCACTGTCCCCGTCTCTGCCAACTCTGCCCCTGCTACTGAGTCCGAAGCTCCAGCCCCCGATGCCACCGAGTCTACCACACCTCCTGCCGAATCGTTCCAGCTTTCAGAACGACTCCCCGACCCTGCCAAGTTTTTTTTTTTTTTTTTT
>MKGM01000438.1:0-16654 GCA_002018265.1 Ceratocystis harringtonii | reverse complement strand
CCCCCCCCCTCCCCATTCAATACCATGTTTAATCTGTTGTATATGTATGGCTGGGGATTATGCTATGTATATTATTTCAACACATTGAAACAATCTTGTCTACCCCCTTGGCCAGAATTCCTATCGTGTAAGAGTGAAGTATCGCGGGTTATGTCATGTAGTATAAGGATGTCTTAAAAGTACAAACAATACTAGCGCATCAGCCTTTCTCATATAAAAGTGGCTTGTATGTTGCAGGAGGCTGTTGGAACACATATAAACAAATTAGCTACAAAATAACTCCTTGGCTTTCCTGGTATCTAGAGTTGAGATAAAAAAAGAATACAATACCAGACATGAGAATGGGCTCCTCTTTCTCTGGCCATCTGGTTCTATTATGGCCTTGGTCACTTCTCCTTTCCCCCAGTGTGCTACCCGGCTAGTCCTCCCCTAGGAGCTGGGCTATGATATCACCAACATATGCTTCCTCAAGCTGGTAAAACGTCCCTCCCTGCTTCTCAATGCCTAGGAGGCGGAAGGCCCCGACAACATCTTCTGGAGCAAAACCCATGGCTGTGAAACGCTCAACCAGGCCTTTGTGCCAACCGCCATAGCTATTTCGCAGAAAAAGCACGGAGAGAATTCATGTTAGTAAACTATTTCCTGGGAGATAGTTTGAGAGCTATGCAAAACAAACAACAAGCCCAACGTCTTCTTTTTACTTACTCAATTTCAGTCTTGGCATCCTGTGAGGCATCATAGTTTTGCAGATTTTCCTGGCGTGGGGCACCAGCGTACTTGGCGGCCCATTCATTGGCCACACGGGCAAAGCGAGCGGGTTCTTGGATCATCATCTTGGAAACCTCGGCATCTTGCGGGTCTTTTGGATTCGGATTTTCAAGGAGAAGGCGCAATGACATGAGTGCCGACTTGATATTTTGCACCGGCGACCATGATGTGCTTAGAATGTCAAGGCAGATTGCGCCCTAGAAAGCGGAAAGGCGCACGAAGTAGTTAGACAAGCAGGTAGGTCTACGTAGGATGGATGCACAGGGGGAGGGAGGGGAGTGTCTCTTCAAAGAGCATAGGGGGCTGTTGTAGCTACTTGGCTTCACAAATCTTACAGTAACACTGCTAATGTTGGGATGCCACATTTGTGTGGTGAATTTGATCGTGGGGGGCTTGAAAGGATACGTATCAGGAATCACGATATCGACCCAGTACGTCCCGCCAGCATAAGGCGTATCAGGCGGGCCGGGTAAGCTGCCTCGAAGATGCATGAGGTTTGAGTTGTTGACGGCCTCAGCAAACACGCCCGAGTTATCGCGGTCTGCAGCGATATCACGAAGCTCTTTGGCTACCCGGCGTTCCCGATTGCTGGACATTACTGGTTTCTCTTGGGAGAGATCCTCGTTGTAAATTGTAGGGTTTGTGATGGACGTTCAGGTAGGTACAATAGGGTTGTCGTGAGGCTTGTGCTAAAATTCTGAAGGACTTTTTGGCTTCCCAAACCAACATCCAGTGAGTGACGTAGAAAAGAAGACCACTAGGAACAGTCGGACGAGGATATGGCCAGGTTATAGTAGATATATTGGCAAGGCTCAGAATGCAAATAATTAGGCACAGCGTTCTTGGGGTTAGCCTTCCTTATTGCATCATAGTAACCATCGAGGCCAGGCCAAATAGGAGCCTAAGCCGAAGCCTCCCCCACTAGCATTGTGGCACAAGCTTGTCGAATGTGGCGTTAGGATGTTGAGTGCCACAAAGTTGGATTGCATGACTAAGCAGGTTAGCCTTGTCCTTTTGCTGTCGCGTCGGTTTGGAGCCTGCACAGCTCAGGACCAAAGCTGATTGATGATCCCACAGTTTTTGGCCAACAACTCAGAAGCAAACTTGGCTTCCTTCTTAAACCCAATCAATTGATATCACGATATTCTCTGTCGCCTCGCTTGGCTGGGTTTCTATCAGCTGCATTATAGCGAATTCTTTCTTCATCTAATTTTCATTCTGTCTGTGCAATTCTGGTTTATCCGAGTTAGGTCAACAGGCAGCTAGTTAGTAGCAACAATGGTAAGCTTCCAATGACGATGACGCTGACTGGAATCATGCCCAACAAAAATTCCATTGCCAAGTTTTTCTATACCTTGCTAACCATGTTTATTCTGATAGGGCCAGAATCAGTCTGGTATGGGCGGTGGTAGTGAAGGGGGGGATAGCAGCAAGGACAAGAAGGTGAGCAAGCTATCCACATACAACTAAGCCCCGATGCCTAAAATGAGAAAGCATCAAGCCTGAGTTAGTCATCCAAATGCTAATGAATACTTGTAATATAGAAGGAAAAGCCCAAGTACGAACCCCCGCCGAGACCTACAACCCGTGTCGGCCGCAAGAAGAGAAAGACCGGTGGCACCAGTGCTGCTGCCAAGCTCCCGGCCGTTTACCCCACGAGTCGATGCAAGTTACGCTTACTACGTATGCAGCGTACGCACGACCATCTGCTGCTTGAAGAGGAGTTTGTGGCCAATCAGGAGCGGATTCGCAAAGCTAATCAAGTTGGCGATGGCAACACACTCGAGGATTCCGACCGTCTCGCCGATGAGCGTGGCCGTGTTGATGACATGCGTGGCTCGCCGATGAGCGTTGGTACCCTCGAAGAGATGATTGACGATGACCACGCCATTGTTAGTAGCACTACTGGTCCCGAGTACTATGTTAGCATTATGAGCTTTGTAGACAAGGATCTGCTTGAGCCGGGTGCCAGTGTTCTCTTGCACCACAAAAGCGTCAGTATTGTTGGTGTCTTGACCGATGATACTGATCCTTTGGTTAGTGTCATGAAGTTGGAGAAGGCGCCGACGGAGTCGTACGCCGACATTGGTGGTTTGGAGCAGCAGATTCAAGAGGTCCGCGAGTCAGTAGAGTTGCCGCTGCTGCATCCCGAGCTGTATGAGGAGATGGGTATCAAGCCGCCCAAGGGTGTTATTCTCTACGGCGCTCCCGGTACCGGAAAAACTCTCTTGGCCAAAGCTGTTGCCAATCAGACTTCTGCCACTTTCCTTCGTATTGTTGGTAGTGAGCTTATTCAAAAGTACCTTGGTGACGGACCTCGCTTAGTGCGTCAGCTTTTCCAGGCTGCTGCGGAAAACGCACCTTCGATTGTCTTCATAGATGAAATCGATGCTATTGGTACGAAGCGTTACGATTCGACCTCGGGCGGTGAGCGTGAGATCCAGCGCACCATGCTGGAGCTGCTCAACCAGCTAGACGGTTTCGATGATCGGGGTGATGTTAAGGTCATAATGGCCACCAACAAGATTGAGTCCCTGGACCCGGCCCTAATCCGTCCCGGTCGTATTGACCGTAAAATTCTGTTTGAAAACCCCGATCAGAACACGAAGCGCAAGATTTTCTTGTTACACACGAGCAAGATGAACCTCAATGAAGACACGGACCTCGACGAATTCATCTCGCAGAAGGACGATTTGTCTGGTGCTGACATCAAGGCTATTTGCTCCGAGGCCGGCTTGATGGCCCTGCGTGAGCGCAGGATGAGGGTGCAAATGTCAGACTTCCGAGCAGCGAGAGAGAGAGTCCTGCGCACAAAGCAGGAGGGCGAACCAGAGGGTCTCTATCTGTAGACTGAGAAGGGTTTTGGGTAGACAAGGTTTCCAGTCCGCCAGCTCCGATTTGGCTTGTCTGTTTGTCTATCGTTTGCGGTTTTCTTGTTTTTTTTTAGCGGAATGGTGCCACTGCCCTGAAGGAGTAGTGATGTGGGTGAATGTTGGGGCGCATTACGACATAAATACAATTCAATATGATAATTTCATCAATGAGTCCTGATATATTTTTCCTCCGCTATGGATAAGACAAGTAGATATCTTTTCCGATGACACATTTTTATTGTATTAGACTAAAGCTTGGCAGATGTGCGGCGAGGCTCAGCTTGGGATGAGGCAGAAGAAATGCGATGTCTGAAAGCGACACAGACAAGTAACAGTGGACTTGCACTTTCACATGGCTATTGCGCTATTCTTATTCCCAATCAAGTGCTGTGGAGATAAAGAAACATCAACCATATTTTGGGTTTTAGCTTCGTTCCAGCGCCTTATCCTGGCTGGGCTGGCAGCTGTGTATATAAGCCTCGATAGGCTCTATATCGATTTTATCGCCATCGTTCTAGCTGTGTCTTGGCTCCTGGAGAAGCGATACAACGCCATTTAGAACTTCTCCCAGTCGTTCGGACGTGGATACTCCGCTCGAACTATGAGGGACTTTACCATCTCGCGCTACTCATTCCAGCCTTGGATGAGCTGGGGTGGCGATTGGTGTGTTTGCCTGAGACTGAAAAGAGAGTTGAATGGATCAGGATGCAGACTTTACTTGATAGTTCTAGGTTCATGAAAACATTGAACATGCGTCGTTTGATCTTGGCGGTTCCAATAGACGTAGAAAGTATTGAACTCCACGATAGTTACCAAGATCGGACGACACCAGATTAGATACTGGGCAGAATTAACCTTCCACAGATTTCTTTTCTTGTTTGTTTGTGCTATTTAACGTCTACCTACTGATTTTCCACAGCAATACAACGGCATGTTCTGGACGGGAGAGGGTAGAGAGATGTCGTCCCCCTATTCCTCTCCCGGGCAGTCAGCAGGTGCAGGTGTCCGTCTTCTTCGAAACTCTCCTCTGACTTTTTAGGGTCCGGCCTTGTGGCCAGGAGCTTTCTCCGTTAGACGTTGCCCGAGGGCTTCCCTGCCGGGNTTTTTTTTTTGTGCTATTTAACGTCTACCTACTGATTTTCCACAGCAATACGACGGCATGTTCTGGACGGGAGAGGGTAGAGAGATGTCGTCCCCCTATTCCTCTCCCGGGCAGTCAGCAGTTTCAGGTGTCCGTCTTCTTCGAAACTCTCCTCTGACTTTTTAGGGTCCGGCCTTGTGGCCAGGAGCTTTCTCCGTTAGACGTTGCCCGAGGGCGTCCCTGCTGGGTATGTTTCCAGGGTTGGTTGCCTGGTGTTTTTGGTCTGTGGCGTCCTACCTATGTAGTAATCTAGTCTATGAGGCCAACGGCTATCGTCACAGGGTGTTGTCCCTGGTGGAGTACATTGGTTTTGTCCTCTGTTTGGCGAAGTGGTAGCCTCAGTTTCGTGTAGTCCTTGGGCGCACGGAGAAAGAACCCTCCATCCAGTCGATAGGGTCCTTTCGACATCTCCTCACGCTCCTGTTGCAGCCTGTGCCTTCAAACATCTGTATCTGATGTGGTATACTAGCAAGATATAGGAGTCTATGAACAAAACTTCATGATGACGGGAGACAAAAAGATAAGCGAGCTGACATACAACACTGGGGATTCTCATGTGGTCACCCACCATAATACTAATCTAGCGCTTTGTAGGTTAACTAGGGGAGAGCGGACGGGATCCCGTGCTTTCTACAAGCTATGGTCGTATGTTGATTTGTTGTTGTTGTTGTTGTTGTTATATTTATCCTCTACCTAACTATCTGCGCTTGGCCTGCACCGTGGCTCCTTGCGGATCTCTACGGCGTTGAGTCAGGTCAAGAGGCTGTCGGCCTTTCGAGTCCAGTCCCCCGAATTAACCCTGGGAAGACTGCTTTTTCGGACGCCGTTTTTAGCCTGCGTGGATCGCCTTGCCGGCCTCTGATCCCGGTCACCGGTGGTGCCGTAGGGATCTTTGGTTGGTTAGACTTTCCTGCAGGGGTGTGAGAACAGGGAAAAGAAAGACAGGAAGGNGGTGGAGTACATTGGTTTTGTCCTCTGTTTGGCGAAGTGGTAGCCTCAGTTTCGTGTAGTCCTTGGGCGCACGGAGAAAGAACCCTCCATCCCCTCGATAGAGTCCTCTCGACACGCCATGCTTCTCGTCGTGCTCATGAAGACGGTGGAAGGTGTTACGCTGGTCTTGCCACTGGTAACGCTGGGTAAAAATGGATGGACAGTACGGGAATCGAACCCGTGACCTTTCGCAGATTCGCAGGAAATGCGAAGCAAACGTTATACCCCTAAACCAACCGCCCGGAGTCACTTCAGAAATTTTACATATTTGCGTATATATAAAGATCACGAAAACGCCACCCTTTTTTTTCTGCTAAAAGAATACAATAACAAAGCGTCGTTTGATCTCAGTAATTCCAGTAGACGTAAAATATATTCGAATCGAATCGAATACAATAACAATAACCAACCTTTTTTCTTTTTGCGCGGCCACCATTTGATTCTTGACGCTCACCTGTCAAAAGACCACATTGTCCAAGCCCCTCCCGTCCAGAACATGCCATCTTATGGCTATGGAAGTAGACGTTAAATATATTCAAATCAAATATGGCTATGGAAGCCCAGTGAGGGGACGCTGAATACAGCAAACACGGGAGCCGCCGTTTGATCACTGATGCCCGTAGACATGGAGCATCCTTGCCTTATGTTTGCACCACGTATCACCTAACCTTGAACATATTCGGGCTCATGTCCATGCGCAATTTCTGTTTTGTAATGCGTGCGAAGCTCTTTGATGAGGAGCTAAGCTCTTGTAGCAGGCTCCCGATTTCTGCCTAGCTTAGTAGATAGGCGGATGCTGTTTAATCTTTGATCTTGATTATTTGGGTCGAGCTCAGATGCGGGAGAGTGGCTTTGTCCTAAGACATGGGACAAAAAGGATTTGGGGTGCTGTTTTTTGCCCTTGTTATTCCCGGACAAAGCCCTTTGTTCATGACCATGGCCATGCATAAACAAGGCGCAATACAATAGTGTCTCTTGGTGATACTGGTAAAAAGAACAAAAAGAATCATGCACGGCGCACACGGAATAACAAAAAGGAGAGGAACGGGGTAGATACTCTTGTCTGAGCTGCGTAATCTGGGAATCGAACCCAGGGCTAATCGAAATCATTACCAGATGGCAACGATTAATGTTACCACTACACCAATTACGCCAAGTGTCGATGCATTGCTGCTGCCCGGGGTTCGGCCGCACTATTTGCTGCCAAGAGTCCATTAGATCCGTTCTCCCGTAGGCGTCGGAGAACCATCTACAGTCGCGTAATTGGTGTAGTGGTAACATTAATCGTTGCCATCTGGTAATGATTTCGATTAGCCCTGGGTTCGATTCCCAGATTACACCCGCAGGCACGCCCTAGGGCTATGCTGGATCGAGAGCTCTCCTGGCCTAAGCGCCGGACCCTAAAAAGTCATAGGAGTCGCTCAAAATCTAAGCAAACCTGCAACTGCTGACCGCCCGGATGCTACTGGAAGATGACATCAANCCGCTGTACTCCGCCGGGGTCTACCCCCCGTGCCGAAAGCCGGCGGCCTTTTAGACTAGTTTACACGCGGTCGTCGCAGACCAAAAACACCAGGTACCCAATCCTGGAAACCCGCAGGCACGCCCTAGGGCTATGCTGGATCGAGAGCTCTCCTGGCCTAAGCGCCGGACCCTAGAAAGTCATAGGAGTCGCTCAAAATCTAAGCAAACCTGCAACCGCTGACCGCCCAGATGCTACTGGAAGATGACATCAACCAGCAGTTTCTGTCCGGAATACGCCGTCGTATTGCTGCGAAATAACAGTAGGTAGACGTAAAATAATACAATAACAATAACAATAATAACTCCCGTAGGCGTCGTATGAACGTCATTTGATCTCTGTGATTCCCGTAGACATTAAATATACCCAAGGCCAGATCCGTTCTCCTGCTTCTCCAGTGCTCTACTTTTAGTAGGGCATTGGTGGCCAACCCCGGCTCACGATAGTACACGGCGTCGTTTGATCTTAGTGATTCCAGTAGACGTTAAATATATTCAAATCAAATCCGTTCTCCGAGACATTCCCGGGATACTACAATATCCCGGTCAGTGAAGCAGCCAGCCGGCTGGTCAAGGCCGGCGATTTCGCCGGTACCATCAAGATGCTAGAGGGACAAATCAAACAGGATGAAATAAAACGGCCCGAAAATCGGACATCTCGCTAGATCACTACCTCCGCGAAAACAGTTTGATACCAGCTGGATGGAGGGATTCCACCGGGCTACGATTACCCGAATCCTGGCAGCGCTATGCGCACACGGAGACTTTAGAGCGAGAGATATCATGTGCAGCCCAACTATATGGACGCAAAGGTACGGTTTCCAGTCCCATCCCAAGCTGCGAGTAGCTTGGGATGCCTGGCCATCCGTGAGAATGCCGGGACAATGGCAGTAAAGTGTCCACAATATTGATGCGCAAGCTTCTCGCAGGAAACAGAGCCTGCCTGCAAATACCTGCCGGGGGAAGCGACACTCCAAAAGAACGGCATGCCGCACCAGTACTTGAAAACAGGACAGGTTTGCATGGGTTTCGCCATGTTTCCTCTGCCTTGTTTAATGTTTACTGTTTTCTCTTTCCTTTTTCTTGTGCTTCAACCATGATGGAGCAAACGAGCAACAGGTTTGGTTTTGCTGGTCCAAACTCACAGCGTGCTAGCAGCTAGCATTGCTTGGTTTCTGTGATTTCCGTAGACGTTAGACAACAGATCTGTGTGCATGTCTGTCTCTCGCTTCCGTCTTTCGCCTATCTTTAGTGAGGATCAAGAAAAAAAAAGATTAAGAAAAGAAATAAAGAAAGAACTTGCTTTTTTCCCTGTTGCTTCCTAGTTGCTATACTTGTGATCCCCTCCCCTCCCCGGTCCCTGCAATGAGACTAGTCAAACGCCCCGCTCCGGGCTCTTTTACAGGGAAGTGGAAACCAGACAGGGCGAGGCGAGGTCAGGTTCTGCTTAGCTCACACTTTCTCATTCTTTTTCTTGGGCCGGAATACAACGTCAGTGAGATATTTCCGCGGGAAAATAGACACCGGCGAGAAAGAGCAAGAAGCAGAAATCAGGAAGAGGGACGATTTGATCTGCATATGCAGCTGTAAGCTCAATATGCTATGCGATAGGCCATGGGCAAGGGAGGAGGCAGAGAACAAGTGGGAGGGGACAGGAGGGAGGGAGAGGCGACCCAATCAGACGAATAGATGATGATCCGGCTAGCTGTTTGTACGGCACGGGAAAGGGAATGTGGGCGGGAGGCAGAAGAGAGGGGCGGAAGGAGAGAAGGGAGGGCGAGGAAAGAGGAGGGAGCGAGTAGAGGAGGGGGCAGAGAAAGGAGGATGTATGTCAACAAAGAACCCAAGGCCCAACCATTGCATATCCGTACTGGCACTAGGAGGCCGACGGTTGCCTGTGTTTTTTGGTCTTTTCCCTGTTATTATTCCATTATTATTGCTATTATTTCGTGTTTGTACCAAAACACCCGGGGCGGGGGAAGGCAGCTCATGGGTTTTCTTCAAGCGCATAAAAACGAGCAGGCAAGGTTGAGAGAGGGCTAACCCATGTTAGCAGTGTCAGCTCTCCTTATCATTATGCTCTTCTTCTCTCTGGTTCCAAGGTCGCATGCTCCAAATCGTATTTATGCAGATTGGCTGTGGTGTAACACTTGGCCGGTCTTCTAGGATATGGGGAATGGGGATGCGGAGGGAGCATGTGATCTTGGCCTTGGCTTGAGATGAAGTTGAAGTCTGTGTTTATTGCTATTTGTCAAGCCATAATTCTGCATGCAGGCTTACATTGCTTAGGGTTGACTCTGGCTTGTTCTCATGGCATTGACTATAATAAGCAGAACAGCGAAATTAAAAAAAAAAAAGAATAAAATAGTGGAATAAATACAAAGAGAAAATCTTTTCTTCGCTTCCATTGCACCATTCCAAATCACCATCAATCAATGCCAAACTCGATTATTTTATAATTTAATCGTTATTTCGGGGTTTATTATTATTAATTACCTATTATTTTCTTCGTTTTCGTTTTCATCTCCATTTTCCTGTTTATTTTCTTTTTCGTTTTTTCCTTCCCCGTTGCAATCGAGTAAATTCTTTCTTTTTGCGTCGCAGGTTTTGCCTTGCGAGCCGTTCAACTAACTTGGTTACACTTCGATCGCCTGCCAGCTGGGGGGAGGTGCTGGCGCATGCTATAGCGCTGTTACTGCCCTGGAGAGCACCAAATACAGAGGCTTCAAGGGCTTTGAAGAGCTTTTCTTCTCCCATCCAGCTTGTTGCAGATCAAACTTCAAACCTGCTGCCCATCGTATCGCCCAATAGCCAGGCTCCATCTCGATCGCCATTTATTCATCGAGCCTTCTTTTGGCCCTGGATTTGAGAATAACTCGTTGGTATTTATCGAGTGACTGCTTTTTTTTTTCCTTTTTTTTCTTTCGCTTTATTTTCTGTTCTATTTTTTCCCCCTTCGTTCCTCCTGCTGGTATTCTTCCGGCCTGGTTGACGTGCGCCTTTCTCCTTCCTCCCATCCAAGCAAGCCACAGCCTAGACCAACGTTCAAGGTCTACCCAGGTCCAGTCCCATTCAGCTAAACAAACAACACAAAAACAAATGCAACAGAGAGCCCTTGCTGGATCTTTCCTCTTCCCTTCTACCTGGCTGGCTGGCTGACTCGCTGGTCAAGCAGACGCTCTCTACCTAGACTCTGGGCTTTGTCTGTATTGTCTCGTCCACCTATGCCTCTATCCGTTTCTTTCTATCGTTTGACCCTCCCCCCCCTTCATCATCTTGATCTCGCTCAATATATATATATATATATATCATTCCACGGCCAAGTCTATGCCCTGCCTTGGGATCTTGCAAAGACACGGCTGTCGCTTTTGTTCCTGATCTGATCCCTTGCCAACGTACATTGCTTAGCCATCTCTCGTCTTAACCACACAACTTGCTTCCCTTAAGCCCGCTCATCTTTTCTTTTCTTTTCTTTTGGGCACAGTGCTGTTATTGTACTGGCAGCTTCTTCTGTTCCTGTCTCTGATTCTCTATATTCTCTATAGAAGTCTCCAATTAGTCACGGAATCTGTACCTGTACCTGTATCCGTCCTTGGGCTTGTACTGTGCATTTGCTGATTGACTTGAGCTGAACTGCCTGCCCTTATACACCAAGTACAAGCACCTGATACTCGTTCCGTATCTCCCTATCGTACTACATACATACATACGTACCTACGTACATACATACATACATACATGCGTACACTCACACGCTCACACATCCATTCATCCATTCATACGGAAATCCACTCATGAACAGACTGTGTGGCGTTTCTCCACGTCCAAATCTGCCACTCTAGTGTTCTGTTCCCTGGCTGTCCTGCCTTGCTTTGTGTCTGTCTGCGCATGCTCGTGTGTCTGTTCGTGTGTGCCTGTGCTTGCCTGTGCCTTGATCAAGCTTCGGTACTGCCTACTGTTGATGACTCTTGAAGGAAGAGCAACCCGCCCCAGAGTAACTGACCCCCCCCTCCCCCCTCCCCCAACCCGGCAACTAGGCTTACTCAGTATTTGCATAAGTACTTACATCTACCATAACACCAACGCCACATCCCCTCTCACTGACACTTCGGCACTTCACCATCCCTTGGTTTTCTATATGCACCGTCGCGCCCCAAATACCTAGGCGCTAGACACTCCAAACATTTGCTGTCAACCAACCTGCCCTCTACCATCCGATACCTGGTCCCAGTATAACGCCCCATCTCACCACGCACCCCCCGTGCCATTTGCTCCCGCCTTTTTATCTTGGCTACGTCTTCCATCCTCAATGGCCGGAAGACTTCCTGCGCGGGGGCGAGATTCATCTACCAAGGCCTGTCACAACTGCCGTAGACGTCGGCTGCGCTGCGATAGATCTCAACCTACGTGCAATAAATGCGCTATAGGTGGTCAGGAATGTCTGGGCTATGAAAAGCTGTTTGTGTGGACGCAGTGGGTTGGTGGAAGCGGTAATGGCGGCACAAATGGGAGTGCCAATGCAAGGGGTAATACCCCTAAAAAGACGCCCATATTGCCGTCTGCCCGTGGCTCTGCTTGTCCTGAAGCGCCTACCACGGCTGCCATTACCAGTGCGACTGCTTCTAATGCGGCTGTTTTATATAGACCCGAACAGAAAAACCTTGACAGCGACCTACTGCCTCATTCTTTCCGCCAGATTGTCTTTGAAAACAGCCCTTTCTCTTCACCGTCTTCGACCGCTTCTCTCGATGCTAAATCGCCTGAACAATCCGATACTGTCACGGCCATAACCACAACCGCCGCCAGCACAGCTCCTGCGGCCCAGCAACCCGAAACTTCACCCTCAACACTCTATGAGCATGCTCCATATAACCATACTGTCAAAACTGAGGACATCGGGCATGGAATCTTCCTTACTCCATATAGACCAAGTCCAGGGCGTTCTCTTGACCCGTTATTCCAGGACCAAAGTCATTCTGCCAAACGATATTTACATTATTGTAAGTAAGCCTTCTTTCTTGCCTGCCTTCCTACCTATCTTGCTTCTCTTGATGTTTTCGTTCCCTTGAACTGACGGCTGCTCAAAATACCGACAGTCCAGCGTGTAACCAAAGACATGGTTGCACATGACGCCCATGATGTCAACCCTTTCCGTGATATCATCCCCATTGCCATGGAACATCCAGTTCTCATGAGCTTACTAATTGCAACTTCAGCAATGCATATTTCCAACATGTACCAGCCACCACTGACTGGGCTGCCCCTGCATAGTGGCCTCGGCGAACACTTTGCCACACTCCGATCCAACCACCCCGAAGCCCGGAGAGCTTTTATGGATGGTCTAGCGGCTAAACAGCGCGCTATAATGCATATGCGCTCTGTTGTTGCTAATAGCGACAATAACAACCGAGAACTGGCTATCATGGCCGCGTATTTTTTCGTTAATATTGAGCTTATCGACTTTGGTACCGGCGGGTGGCGCTCGCATCTCCAAGGAGGAAGCAAGTTGCTAGCCAGTCTGGCCCGCTCTGGAAATACGGAGAACCGGTGGTACATAAGCAAGCAGATTTCAGATAATGTGGTGGCTAATTTTGTCATGTAAGTATCTTGCGCCCTTCAATGTTTGTTTGCGTCTCTTAACACCTGGGGTCCTCTTAATAGCTACCATATCCTGGGCTCAACCCTCATGTCCACAGCCCGCTGTGTCAATGTTGGCAGCCATATCATGGAGCTTCTCCCTGTTCTCTCCAGAACACAGTCAGACAGTTATCTTTGCTGCCCGCCCTTCATGCTTGAGATCATTCCTGCAGCCTCAGAACTAGCCAACAACATGCATTCCCGCGAAGAGAGCGAGACTATTGCAGAAGCTACCCGGCTCATTGACAAGGCACAAAACTATGACCTGCGCCAGTGGGTAGCCAGCCTTTTGAATGTGGCCATGTTCAATGATGCAGCCAGTCGGGAACGGGTGGCCGCATCACACCGTGCTGCAATTTGCTTGTACGTTATTCGAGCTGTGCCTGTAGTCGGCGATGCAATAACCGTGCGTGCCGAGGACTTGGTGGCCGAGATTTTTGCCAACATGGCTGAGGTTGGTAAAGATGACGTGCATTTCAAGGGGGCTGTTTGGGCACTCTTTATGGCCGGCGCAGAGAGCCGGGACGAGGAGCGGCGACGCTGGATCCTCAACAGACTGATGGATATCTGGAGCATTGTGCCGTGGGGCTATATCCTGACGGCTATAGATATGCTCCACAAGACGTGGAGATTCCATGACGATGAACTTGTGTCACAGACTGGCAAAGAGCCTAACTGGCTGCATGCTATGTGGTCGGAGGACTTGGAGTGCTTTGTTGTGTAAGCTATATATATATGGTGAGGGCTGTTTTGTTTGTATGAAATGAAGCCGCCGTTGTTTGTTTCTTGTTTCTTTGGGGCTTGCTTCTCATCTTCGCCCGTTGGTGGCTCTTTGTGCTGTTTCGCAAGATATCCTTTTTGCTTCTGTGGAATTCCAGCGTTGTTGGTTGCTATGTGCTATTTGTTGTTTTAATATATGCTGCTGTACATCCTTGAGCTCCCTGACTTTTTTTCTTCCTTTTTCCCTTTTTTCTTTTCCTCATTTTATATGCATTTACATAAAACTCGGTATTCGATCTTTGACTCTGCAGATTCACCAAGGATACATAGACTATAAGGTTTGATCACAAAGCCCGACTGTCTCACTTGCTACTAGGTCAACACCGAAGAAAAGGGATCGTCGTCATGTTTGCTGTATAATTTGGCACCAGGACGGGTGCTAAAGTGGAGTGACTTTATTTTGATTTGCACTCTATACCCTAAGTCCTGGCACCCGCCTGAGCCCCACTAATATTTGGTCTTCGTTCGGCCGCAAATTTATCTGGGGTTTTTTTTTTATTTTTTTCTATTTTCCTTTTCGCAACAACGCGATTCCGTCCTCCTCCTTACAGGCTCCTTTATAGGAGAGATTGAAGAAACTAGAGAGAGTCAAAAAGAGCACGACGACAGGGCTGGATAGGCGATACAACTAGGGCAAGGCTGTTACTTACGGCTATACACGTGGACTAAGCCGGCTGATCTCCAACAAAAGAAAAAAAGCAACCTCGTTGAAACACGAAACAAACTTCCCTCCCCGTGAGCCCAGCGTTTATGATCACCCAGGCGCTCAATCTCAACCTTACCTATCTATTTGATTTCCCTACTCTTCTTCTTCTCTTCCCCGCGAATGAGCCTCCCCATATCTAAATCTGCCTCGTCTAAGGACAAGGCCGACTCCAATCTTGCGCCTGCTGATCCAGGTTATGTTCGTCTGCACATATCGCCACTGGATGCCGATCTCCTGAACGTAGTCGTCCCGTCGTCTGTCCTACCCGAAGCCCGGAACGCTTCCTTTCACACTCTCGACACCTTCCCCGACCGACCATACGGATTCGTCGATCTGCCCATTGAGGCTGCTGAGAAGCTCAGGAAGAAGCTGAACGGCGCAACTTTGCGTGGTAACAAAATGAAGGTTGAAAGAGCGCGCCCGCCTCCACAGGAATATGTCCCCGACCCCGAGGCCGAGACATCTGTGAAGAAGCGCAAAAAGATTGTCATCGATTTCGACGGATCTGAGATCGTTTCGCCTAAAAAGCGTAAAAAGGATCGTGATGTCATGCAGGGCATCGTGCTTGAGGACGATCGCAAGGTCAAGCGTGGCTGGACTGTGACGGCAGA
Organism: Ceratocystis harringtonii; assembly: GCA_002018265.1. NCBI lineage: Eukaryota > Fungi > Ascomycota > Sordariomycetes > Microascales > Ceratocystidaceae > Ceratocystis > Ceratocystis harringtonii. The sequence goes on along the minus strand of MKGM01000438.1, from coordinate 1,627 downwards.
GCAGGCCCGAAAGTCAGCCAAAACCAAAGTCAGAACCAAAAAGGGCGAAAAAGAGGATAAAAAGAATAAGGAGGTGCGCGAGGTGCGTTCTAAGTACACAGACAAGCAAGAATGTCTCATCAAAACCGTCATGCCCGCTGGGAAGCCTATGCCTGAAGCTAAAGTTGGGGCCAATAGCAAGAAACGAAGTAGAGATGGAAAATCAAATCGGGAGATTATCGCCCACGAATACGAACATGCTATCAAGTTTCCTACGTTCCTGCGCGATGCCCCCAAGCCTACCACGGCACCTGCCGCGAAGAAAGCCGCTGAGCCAGAAACATCAGATTCGGATTCATCGGATTCGTCGGAGTCGGAAAGCGGTAATAGCGATTCTGAAGATGAGACCAAGGGGGAGCTGAGCCAAGTGGAAGTCAAGAAAACGAAGGAGACCGAGGGCGTAAAAGCGCAAGCAATATCTACAACCCAAGCGCCTGTTGAGGAATCAACGGATACATCGAGTAGCGAGGCGTCGTCATTCGAAGAAAGCGATGATGAGGATGAAAAGTCAGATACCGAGATGTGTGATAGTCCTGGGCCGACTGTCTTTGCCCCTACAACTGAATCAGATCCATCAAAACTTGACGAGCGGCCAAACACTTCAGGCTCTATGAAGAGCTTGACTATTAAAATCCCTCCCCCCCCGTCAACTCCCGGCAAGGTACACCCCCTAGAAGCCCTCTACAAAAAGAAGCCTGAGAGTGAGGCCGCATCTACTGCCGCCACTGAGGAGCCCTTTAGCTTTTTTGGTGGTAGCGCTACCGTTGATGGTGGTTCCGATAACGAATCCGAGTATGAAACTCCACGTGTCTCCCGTTATACCCAGTTGCCCATGACCCCGTTCACCCGCCAGGACTTCGAAGCGCGAGGGCTCCGTAGCGCGGCCCCCACGCCGGATACGGCACACCCCAATCGCACAAGGCGCTTTTTCCCTGATGACGAAGACCAGGTAAACCCTGAAGATGAAGATGATCTGCTGGATAATCTTGCGAGCCCCATGGCGCAGAGGGATGCTGTGCACGCTGGAGGAGCGGCAGCTATAGCTGACGCCAGAGCTGGCACTGGCGCTGGCAAGCAGGAGGAGTCGACTGAGTTCCAGACGTGGTTCTGGGAGAATCGTAGCGAGCTAAACCGGTCGTGGATGCGCCGAAGAAAGGCGGTAGCTAAGGAGCGGCGGATGAAGGATAACAAGACAAGAGGATTTAGGGGAGCATAATGAAGGGCTTTATCGTTAGTTTTCCTTGCATATATACTTGATTGTATCAACAACCTAGATTCCTGTTAATTTCTGGCTGGCATATGGTGATTAAAAAAAAGAATCATGCATGGCGTTGTGTTTTTACTTTAACTCTACGCTCTGGGTACAAAAAGGGGCACCTCTAACGAGGCAATGGAGACACGGGGAATCGAACCCTGGACCTGATCCAGGCCGCAGAAGCCGGAGCTTTCAACATGCTAAGGATCCGTCATACCACTAGACCATGTCCCCACTAGTAACGACGTTGTTGTTGTTGTTGTTGTTGTTATATTTATCCTCTACATAACTATCTGCGCTTGGCCTGCACCGTGGCTCCTTGCGGATCTCTAC
>MKGM01000437.1:0-16038 GCA_002018265.1 Ceratocystis harringtonii | reverse complement strand
CCTGGAACCACACCCGGCAGGGAAGCCCTCGGGCAACACCTAACGGAGAAAGCTCCTGACCATAAGGCCGGACCCTAAAAGGTCAGAGGAGAGGCTCGAAGAAGACGCACACCTGCAACTGCTGACTACCCGGGAGAGGAATAGGGGAACGACATCTTCCTAGCCTCATCCGTACAGAACATGCCCTCGTATTGCTATAGAAAACTAGTAGGTAGACATTAAATAGCACAAGCAAACAAACAAATCTTCTATCCATTCTTCGGGCTCAGCTTTCGCTTCGCATCTTCAAGCCTTTCCTTGCCCCTCCCTCACTTCTTCCTTCTTAGGCTCAGACCCCTACGAATTCCAGCCTGTTGGTACATGACATCAACCATGATCTTTCACTCCATGAGACGTCGAAACGTCAACTATGCTCTTCCCATCCTATTTAGCTTTCAATGAAACGCTTTAGAAATCCAAGGATACTACACTGTTCTACTCCATATCTACCAACACACATGCCCACCGCTACCGCTTTGTTGAAATCATTGCAGAAATACCGTTTGCCAATGAATAGATTAGCCTATGCTATAAGTTACATGTGCTCTGCAAGGCTAGCTGGCACATGATCTACAAACTAGAAGAGACTTCCTAAGATATCAAAAAACTACAAACACTTTTTAGTCGATGGCCCGCCTACGTATGACGTATGCCCTCACACAACCAATCCCCCAGTTCGTACAAGAACACTGCGGAAATTCTTTAATAAACGCTAGAAAAGCAAAAATAAAATCACCATATGACGCTATTTAACTGTGTTTCAAGTATACAACTCTCTCACCGGAGAGATAGATTGACACAGGCACTCACGTATGAATATCAATCTCCCCACGCTGTGTGCGATGGCCGAACATAGAACGTAGATGGATTCGGTGACATGGCCTGCCTTGAAGTTGGAGGCAGCGCCTTGTATCGCCGCGAGAGCCTATTGCGGCACTTTTCATACGTCATTTTTGGCTCAGGTTCTAGTGGGCGCTGTCGACTGCGCTCGCGTTCGTTCTCACGTTCACGTTCACGCTCACGCTCGATCTCTCGTTCTCGTTCTCGGTTGAATCCAGGATCTTCTCGTCTCCTAGGCTGATGTGAAAACCCATAGCTGTGCTGGAGTGGAGGAAGTACATGTGAACGTGGTGGCCCTGGGTAGGCATACCAGTTTTGGTGGTTTTTTTCATAATGTTGATACGGCAAATACGGCGTCGAGCTCCCGAACGTGGCAGGCGGCATATGTGGTGTATGCGGGTTTGTCCACTCGCCATTGTCGTGCATTCCGGGCTGTGGCGCAACAGGGCGCTGGAATTCGTCTTGATAATATGGAGGACCTACATTACGAATTGCCTCACTGCTGGTGGCATGGAAGGGTGGAGGTCGGGCAGCAATAGGAGTGCCATTGGAGGGCTGCTGGTACTGTTGTGCCTGCTGGTGTTCCAGTTCTTGTTGGGCCTTATAGTCATGGGGACGGTACGGTTGTGCGTATGCTCGGTTGTCAACATCGATTGGGTGCTGACGTGAGCCATGTTCAAATCGGGACGTCCTGGTGCCCAAGGTATTGGAGGAGTGATGAGATTGGCCATAGTCATGCGGAGGAGGGCGTAGGGGTCGGCGGAAATTCGATGGACTAGGATTATCCACCGGCCGAAATCGCGGCTGGCTTTCACTTTCCCAGATTGGATGTCTGTTATATTCTGATTGTCTGCTACTGTAAGGGCCAGAAGGAGAATAGCCCATGGCTCTCCGACGTTTGGGATAGGGTGCATCATTCCATGGCCTTGTTGGAAAAGTAGTAGAGCCCGATCCGTGATATCGGGGAGAATCATCGCTATTGTTATCATAAGATCGTTTGCCATTAGAATTAACAGGGTGGCCATGGGAGATTTTGTTGGAAGTGGCTAGAGGCTGAGCAGGAGATGTCTCAATAGACGGCACAGCAAATTCCTGCGCTAGTGTGGCTGAGTCTGCCTGGGTAGCTAGCTTAGGTCTGGGCTGCACTACAGACAAAGGGGACTCTAACTTTCTCTGATCTGTTGGCTGTGAAAAGATGCCAGCGTCTTGGTCTTTAGTGTCTCGAGGTAGGGCAGTAGTAGAAGGGCCAGCTGTAGTATTAGGGGCGGTTCTAGTAGCATCCACATTCACAGGAGAAGCTACCGCCCTCTCGACGGTTGACGGAACAGTGTCTTTAGGTAAAGAGCTAACATGAACAGTAGATGATGCAACGGCCGCCGCATGTATTGGAACAGAAATGGGCATTTGTATATGATCATCCGAGCTCGCAGAAGTTGATGTAGGCCGTGGTGGGGGTCCAACTCTGTAAAGCACTTCACGCACCGGGACATTACGTGAAGCTCCAAGACCATTCCGGTGTCGGTCGAGTGCGGAATTCCAGGCGTCGCGTAAGCGAGCGTTGGCGTATCTGTAGCGCGTTATTCTATCGGGGTGATGACTCCGGCTGGTGGATGTTACTTCGGGGGGCGAGCGGGGTATGTGTTGACCATGATAGTTTACACTAGCAGGCGAAGACAGAAGAATCGGTTGGTTTTGAGATGAGCCCGTAGAGCTCAAAGTAACGTGGTGTGAAGTTTTAGAGGCAGGTTGGGGCATAGGCTTTGCTAGCTGTGCTGTCGCGGCATCAACATTGATATGGCTATTCTTGCCGTTCTCGCGAATCTCAATGATATCGATAGCATCATCATCACTATTGTCATCATCATCAGTACTCAACTCCCCGTCGTCCTCATCATCTGAGATGATGACAACCTCGCGAAGAATCTCGTCCAGACTATCACGACCGTTTTCTTCATCGCCTCTCCACTGCACAAGCACATCTAGACAGGGTTTTTCAACGGCCTTTCTGGCATGCATCCACGAGGTCTCGCGGAGAAGTTCGTCATATCGTGTGTGATTATGTCGGATGTGAGACAAAACAGCAAGTTGTACTCTCCGGGAAAGAGAAAGATTTGTCTGAAGGCCAACCACGGGCTCGCCATGAAATGTAGAACCCTAAGATAGAGAATTAGTATACGTGTGCAGCAGAAACTATGATTGAAAGGGAGACAAACCAGCCGAAAGGCATAGTCAATGATTTCTTGCCGATCAGTGTTCGGGATTCTAGGGAACAAATCACGAAGCGCGGCATCAGCTTGTGCATCTATAAGCTCCTGTGTTTCTGGTAAGGCATCAGTAACAGTGGATGTTCCCTTATAGCCCAGCTTTTTCCTGGCTTCTTCCACGACGGTTTGGCGGACGTGGTGACCCATGCGGTTCATATGTACTGAAAGTTCATTTTGGTGCGCTTTACTATTCTAGCAAAGTGAAAGTAATAGTGGTTAGCTGAAGTGTAGGTAGGGACACTATGAGACGCAGTGCCGGGCAGAGATGGACATACTGATACAACAAATATTATGGCGGCTTTCTCGCGAGAAATGTCTTTACATAGAGCAGTGAGCTCGGGGTTGCCAATAGGGACAAACTCAAAGCCAGCCGGTGGTGTGGTATTAAAGGTAACCTGTAGGGAGGGGAGAAGGGGAAAAATACCAGGTTAGTTTTTGTTCTTGATCACAGAGATATAGGATAACACACCTCGAGCTCAAGCTTCTTCTGTTTTTTGTCAACATTATCGACGATTTCAATATATGACTGATGTTTTAGTTGGGGGACGGCCTTCTTGGCAACAAGATTTTGTGACACAATATCTGCCCGATCACTACCGCCGCCAGCACCGCTACGGTGATTTTGTTGATATCGCCGGGATTTATTATGCGAGTGAGGTCTCCCGGAGCCAGTGGCCTTTCTCTTGTAGGGTCCACCGTCTTTGTGTTTTCCTTTTCCAACCATTATAGCCCAGTATGCATGTTAATTTGTATGATTGATAAGCTGGGCAGCAAGAGAGAATGAGGTAAGAAGGGGCTAGAAAGGACTAGCCTGTTGTATGTTGTAGGAATGGCGGGATGATACGTCTTTAATAGAGACTAAAGTCAGACAGCGCAAGCCAAGGAAGAGAGAGAGGGAGCCAAGCTAGATAAACAGGTAGGCGTGCGTACAGATGAATGATTGAGCGACGACGACTAGGGGAGCAGCTTGTATGTATGCGTGTCGAGTTCAGGGAGAGAAGAGAAGAGGGAAGAAGGTAGAAGAGCCAGGGGGGGAGGGGGGCGGAGAACACTCAAAACGTTGTGTTTATTGTCTATAGATTGGGTCTTAAAGTTGAAAGTGACCAGTGCAATGGGCGTACGACTTATTGTAGACAGGCTACAGGGAGCAAAACAAGGCAAGACAGACAAAAAGCCAACAGGCGGCAGTGCCTCGTTACGTTGTTGGTGTTGAGGTTGTGGTCGCTTGTTCTTGCTGTTGGTATCCGTGATCAGGAGCACACTTAGCCAATATCGGCGGCAAAGTCAGGCATCCAGAAGTTGGAGGTCATAAAACGGCGTGCAAATAGGAATGGAAAAGATACGGCACGCAGATGCAGCTGCAGATGCAGGCGTAGGCGCAAGACGCAACTTCAAGTGCGACAACTCCTTGTCTATAGTACGTATGTATAGCAAAGCGGCAGGAAAGAAAGAAAAAGAGAAAAAGAGAGGGAAAATTAATAGGGAAAAAGGAAAGCCGATACTATATAGAAGCCCGATTAATACAAAAGGCTGTTTTTCATTGCTCCTCCTGCAAAGAATGGGGAGTTTGAAAGGGAGAGAGGAAAATGAGAGAATGGGGGAAGAGCTAGTCCTATGTGGCTAGGCCCTCCATATAGGGAATATAAGGGGACGAGGGGGTAGGGGTGGCTGTCAAGCCAAAGGAATACCCCAACGCAGCAAGCGAGGCTCAAGAGGGCAAAATGGAGATATAGCAGACAACTTTTATATATGACTGACCGGCCGTGTGCCTGTCGTGCAGAGAATAAGGTTCCAAGCTAGTGGGCGTGGAAGAGCACGACGACGATGGAAACAAAAAAGAGTGATGCCGATGGTGATGATAGGCTTCCGTCAACAAGGCCGATATTGGAGGGTTGTTTTGGCAATGATGCGATGAAGGCAGCGGTAATCACCGCAATGCAAGACTAAGATTCGGTATCTTATTTGGCTTACTAGAAATTTGCAGTATAGTAGCCAAGTCACACAACTAACGACGACCGATTAAAAGAGTAGAAGGGAAGTCGAAAAAGAGATGAGGCCACGATAATAAGCAGATGAAATTGAAGAGGAGCGATCAGGATAAAAATGTGCTGATCGGACAAATCGAGTGCTGACAACGGTCAGTGACCACGAGTTTGAGTGATTCGATTTTGACAAGCCTGAAAAGGAAAAGAAAATCAGCTCAAAAAGGCACGAAAAAGGCACTAAAAAGAAACACGGATTTTTAAAGCAAGTCCAGCGGCGAAAAATAAGAAATCAAAAATCTGACGACAATAGGCACGATAGCGACAAGGACAACGATGGGCGTCTCGTGTATCCCCTCATATATTGAAGGACAGACGAGATGTAGAGGAGAGAGAAAAATTCCACAGAGGGGACGCGCGAAAATTGGGCCTTGCAAAGGCGAGAATGCTTTATTCTAAATCAGTAGAGAAAAAAAGGAGAATTTTTTTGCTCTGGAATCGAATCAAAGCGGCGGCCCGTCGTCCAAATGAGGAGAACGATGAAAGTAAAGAAAGCAAGGAGAGAGGGGCGGACGCTTGGCTGGCCTCGAAAAAGGAAATATAGAAATTTAAGCAAAAGAAGAATGATGCACTTGGTAATGGGCAAAGTAGTGGTGGTGGTGTTGATGATTCAACTAGCCTTAGAAAGTGAATATCACAGCCTTATGGGAGGGGACGCAAAAAAGACTTCAAATTCTCAGCCTTGTGCTCAACAAGAAGCTACGCCAAGTAAAAATGATCTATTATTTATTGAAAGTCTAGTCCTTTCTCCCCTTTTTTCCATCATTTTTTTTTCATGAGACCACACGATATAACTCGAAGCAAGTGATAAGAACCACAATCTTGAATAGGAGTATAGACAACAAATCGAAAAGCTGCAAGAAAGCTGGCAAGCAAGCAAGAGCCACAATTATCTTGAGACAGATACACGTACACGCACTCATAGACACACACATCTCGACCTGCCCAGACCCGTCTTCCCCCCGTCCTCTTCTACGCCGCCATACACACACACAAGACCGAAGAAAAATGAGGCAACAAATCCGAAAGAAAACCAACCAAACACAAAGTCTGGAGAAGAAGCTGTGTGCATGATGCGGTTGCATACGCGAAAAGCACAGCGACCCTCTTTTATGCTTCATAGCAACTTCGCTGGCAGCGGAGGTGCGATGGAGGTAATATAGAGAGAAAATGCAAAACAAGACGACCGGCTATGGACAACAAACAACAGGCGGACAAACAACAAAAATAAGAGCACACAAGAGAACAAGGGCGAGAGGCCGGGAGCGGGCAGCTGAAGCCGAGAAGCAAGAAATAAGTCATGAACAAAGTCGGCAGGTGCAAGCCCTGTGAGAACACGCACGAACAACATGCATGCACATAAGACACATAAGACACAAGACACGGTCATTAGCCCGTGCCGTTCTGCATTGCCTTGTCCTTTCCCTGCCCTGTCTTTTTTCCGGCCGCCTGCCTGCCTTGTCATGTCCTGTCTTGCAGAACAGCGGTGATGCCCTGTCTTGTCTTGTCCTAACTGCCCCTCTGTCTCCCTGGTCTATTGCGTCAGGCCATATTCCGTGCTCCCATGGTCTCTCCTACTCAGTCCCTCGCACTAGAGAGGTTTTCGTGGCCTTTCCTTCAACCTCGCTCTCTTTACTCTTGTGCTCACCGCAGATCGACATTTTGTCGTCTGCATGCTGTTTGCATGCTGCTACACCAAGTTACTAAGAACCAACCTCTCTTAAGTCACAAAACCTCTGTCCGCATGCCACACCCAACCCATCAAACGAAAAGCTCAAAATCCATCCCTGCCCAATCACAGCCCGACCGGAACAAGGCGTTGCGCTGCATTGCGTTGTGTTGCGTTGCGTGATGGGTGCCCCCATTACCTTGTTGATTGGAAAATGCTTTACTGTTGGTTCCTTTACCATGGTCGATGTATCTATAACAAAGTGTTTAGTTCACAAACAAATAATCGCAAACACAAAAACTCGATCGTTCGTTTCTGCCTTCGGCTTTGATTGGTGAGACAAAACAAAAACGTCATCGATAGATCTTAAGGGTTGGGCCGATGCGGAAGCCATGCCACTAGGGTTTAGATCCAACTAAGTGTCGCACAGACCAGGCTTTTATGTCGTCTTACCTTGGCCACTATAACCAACTTCCTGTCAAAGTCCCTCGTTCTCCACGTTGCTTCTTCTCTTTTCCTTGACTTGCGTTTGCTTTATTGCTGACGCTTAGCAAATGGAAACAACCAAACAACATGGACAGAGTTTGGTTCCAGGTCTGGCTCTGGTTCAGTCTAGCCCACCTCCCGTCCAACATTTCCCCTCATGCATACGCATCAACAACGCGGACGGACGCAACTTTCTTTTCTACATTTCGTTGATAGACTCCACGTGCAGGTGCATATGGAGGGCGAGTTATAGGTGCCCTTTTCCCCTCCTTCTTCTATAGCCTCTTTCACATTTTGTTGTCTCCTCTCTTTCGGCCGGCGCTTTTCCTCTTAGTTGGGCCTTCACTTATCTTCCTTCTTTACCCCCACGGCATTATCGATCCTTTTTTGCTTACATGTATTTTTCTTTTGGCTCCACCATGGATGGATGCATCGGCAACGTCTTTTCGCACTTGTTGTGCATGTGAACACCACATAAGAGCACCTACTTGGCTACTACACGCGATCCATGTCGGCCCAATGGGGGAAATTGACGTCAAAACCGTTACAGAGAGGCAACTTGGGAACTAAAGATCAAAACAACGAGAACAATAGCCTTGTGAGCCAGTAACCGAAGTGTAAGCTGGCAACTATGTGTAGGTGTATGTTGTTTAATGATTTGCTCGTTTATGTTATATATCAAAGCAACCAGGACCTAAAAAAAGAAACGCGGGTATGTGAAGTCTATGGATATGAATAGCGGGGGAAAAAGCAACTTCTAGAAAAAAGGAGAAAAGTCTGGCCGATTATGTGGCATGCAATAAACAACAAGAAAACAGATCAGAAGGTAATAGTAGTACAAAATACCCTATCTCTTCCCCCAACGCAAAGCATGTGATTTGGGGGGAGAGGGGAGGGGGGGATATGCTTTAGGGTCACAAAAGAACATCCAAAGTTAGAGAAGGAGGAAGAAACTGAAGCAAAGTGAAATAGAAATAGAAAGGACGGGCCATCAGCTTCAGTTTCAGCATCAGTTCGGTAGGCAAGCTGGCAGCATACAGAAAGCAGGCAGCCAGGCTAATTGGAGGGAAAGGATGCAAAAAGACCGAGTGGTAGAGCCTAACGAAGACACACCTCTTGGTCTAGTTCTCTGGTCTGGTCTGGTCTAGACCCGGCCTGACATAGGCCAAATGCCTCGGCCTGCAAGCAACATGAGCTGCCCATGATAGGGAGGGTCGCTACTCAGCCCGAACACGTCCATGTAATAGGTGCAATGTCGCGTTGATCGAATGCTATACAGAAACAAGGCGAATAGGGACGCAAATCAACAGGTGCTAAGCAGTTGAAGCTTGAAAGCCCTATTCTATGTCCGTTCAGCTCTGGCTTACCGAGTTTAGAGCGAATCGAATCAGCTTGAGCCAGGTCAGCTCATATTAGCTCAGCCTAGTTTACGGGCCTCGTCCTGGTTTAGGCCCTTGGAAATATCCTTCTTGATACCCTCAAAAAAGGTAAAGAATACTGCGTTTACAACGGCTGAGCGGGTGATGGACACGCCTAGACCACGGTACATGTTGCGCTTGAAGAATTGCACGCGTGGCGCAGGAGGAACCTTCTCGCCGCGCAACGACGTTAGCGAGTTGCGCTGATATATGCTTTTGACCGAATCGACGGGGTAGATGACGGCCCATGAGAGCACACCGCAAAGCCCACCGGCCACAGCAACAGACAACTTGTTGTTGTCTGGATTGCTGCCGAAGATGCTTGAGGTTATTTGCTTGCCAGACTCGTAGACCATGAAGTACACGCCGGTGCCGATGGTGTCGCGCACTAAGAGGCCACAAAGTGACCCGAGTTAGTAAATGGGTTACCACGAGAAAAGGAAAAAAAAGGTTGCTAGTATCCCTCTAAAGAGAAACCAAGGTGAATGTCGAGCCTACCAAGATGTAAGTTAAACCCAGTGTACAAGCCCAAAGGCCCACGATTTCGAAGGATATGAGCCATAGTCTGAAACGTCCCCTTGTTTTTGTAACTCTCAGCCAGTCTCTTCTTCTCACTATCGCCTGTCTGTCCGACCTTTGCTGCCAACAGAACCGACACTTGAGCGCTGAGCTTGGTCAATTCAAATGGACAGGCCATGAACGAAACCATCGCTCCGGCCGTTGCGCCTGAGGCGCCGAAGCAGGCAATTGTATAAGGGTTAGGGTATGCACCGGGCCTTGCTGCATGATCAAGCACGTTGTAGTTGAATACTTTTTCAAAGAGCGATGAGTAGAACTTCTTGGCGCGAGTATACACAGAGAAGGAACATGTGCGGACGACGGTAACACTCATAACGGGAGCAGCGACGCCTGTATTGCAGTAAAGGAGGGGCGGCGCTGGTTAGTACAATGACCAGAGGGGAAAACAGCCATAAGATTGACACAACCAACGAGAACGAGGTCATGAACCTGGGCTGAAAGAACGGGAGCTAGCCAGCTACACACCTCGAAAGAAGCCGCGCAGTTTTTCCGATTTATATGTTTGGCGGGCGCACTCGGCGACACTAGGATAGCGGTACGTCTGCATCCGAGTCTTGATGCTGTCGAGCGGGAAGGCAGTGGTCGTTGACACCACGCTGCTGGTACATGCCGCAACCTCGATGTGATATTTTCGGAGAAACTCTTTGGGCTGCTCGCCCAGGGTCTGGATAGGTAGAGCCAGCATGGTTTGGTCGTAAGGTGTAGATGGGTGTGTCGGAGAGGAGGAACCGGCGCGGAGGACAAAGAGACGAAAGCAGAAGAGTGTAGGCAGGTAGGTTTATTGTTGTATCTAAAGGGTAGGTCTGATTGGCAGAGCTCTCATGGGAGGAGGAAAGTCGCAGTTGGCTTATGAATGGTGCGAGTTTATCGAGGCATGAGGAGCCAACTGCTAACGCAGGTTTGCGACTTGGTGGTTCAAAGGCTCGGGGGGTTGAAAGTCTAGGGACTCAGAGGGTTTTATTGTTTGGCCTGGTACAAGTCATGTAGAGGTAAAAGTCAGCGACTAAAATTGAGTGTAGTTGAAAAAACAGCGTTAATAGAATGTTCAGCAAATAGCGAGAGGCAGAAGATGAAAAAGAGTGTCGTTGGCTGGTGGACTATTAGCAAGGGGGAAAAAATTATCAAATGCCCCGACAAAAAGAGGATTTCCCGAGGTTTTTCGTCGGCCTTGTTTTCGCTACGGCTTCTCTTCTTCTGCTCCTCTCTTCGCAGGACCCGCCGAAAGGGCCTTCAAAGATCTGCGGAAGCCCTTCTTTAATTACATTGTCTTTTACTACTTTTGGCCTTGGTTCCTCTTGTGATAGTGCAAGCTAATCTCCGGAAAACTTTTCTGCTTTTCTATTACCCTTTAAAGCCCAGAACTTGAACTTTGAATTTATTTATCGTCTATGGGGATCATTAGGATCAAACGATGCTTTTCAAAGTCTAGATGTGTAATAAAATAGCTGCTGATGAACCGGCCCTGCTGCACAAATCTCACAGCATCCATGGCTCCTCCCCCCCCTCCCTTCAACAGGTCCTAGTCGGCTCTTCACCAGCGAAGAAAGAAGCAAGGAAAAGTTTGTGGCATTTAACCCTGCAATGCAATCTAACCCTAATAAGAAACGCCAGAAAGGCCGTCCGTCTGCTCTTCTGGCTGTTGCAGTCCTTATAACGCCTAGATGGAAACAAAGATAACGCCCGGTAATAGGCCATGACGAACATATTCTATCGTCTATCGCAACCGTAGGCCCATCGTCTTATTCAGCATCTCAATCGTACGGTCATAGTGGTCATACGCATGCTGGACTAGTCGATGATTGTCCCTATTACCCAGAAGTTAGTCTCTTTTCCATTTGATTTCCCTGCCTTTAATTGGACTTACATTGACTTGGGATTCTTCTTGAGCATCATTGACCATGGGACACGCATCAGTTGCCGTCTGACGCCGGCAACTAGGAGTAGATTCTTGAGCACGCGATGCTCGAGGCCGGCTTCTTTTTCGGCCGCCTTGAGGAACCAGAGGGTGCGCTTGATGCCGTCCGCATCAAATGGCTGGCCGTACTCACGCGTGCCTGGCACTGGGTTGAAGGCCGCACGCAATTGTATGCGACCAATCTGTGATTGTGGCTTGGTGTTGCGTACAGCACGCATCAGGTGCCGATACATTTGCCGGTACGCGTGCAGGATTTCGATTTTGCTAGCCATGGCCCGGTATATGAGAGGCAGAAAACGGCAAAACGAAAGGCACATATAAGTAGGTCCGGGGTGGTCGGCTTCGAGGTGTCAAGTCATGGTTGAAGTGAGTATGTAGACTGGAAGTTGTAGTTCACGAAAAGCGATATAGTCTATCTGTAAAGTGGGCCACTTCTGCTCTGACAAAACCTGCGAACCAATACCAGACGATAAACATAGTAATGATTTTTAAGATATGCAGAAAAAAGACGTCAATATGAACAAGTAATCCAAGCATCTATGTCTGCTTCCAACAGAAGAAATCGCAAAGCCAAAGAGCGCTTCTAATAACTGGCTGTTATGTTTCTTCAGTTGGACAACCATGCCACATCAAACAAAACGGTAGACTTGACCCCCTTCTATCCTAACCAATACGAATGAATAAAGGCAAAAGGGGAAAGAAACAAAAGAATATGAGATTTAGCACGTCATTCACATCCAAGCAAAAGCCAGGAAGGGAAAGGAAACTTTGGGTGCCTCGCAATATAGAAGCAATAACATCCATCCCCTACCTCAAAAATTCATTCATACCACTTCATGCTTCGTCACTCTGGTTAATAGGGGCATATTCAGCATCAGAGTCGCGCGACTGCCCACCAATGCCCGTGACACGTGAAAGCCATCCCCTGGCTCCGCCTACTGCAGGATTGCTGCTCTTCTTCCGTGCCGAGATTGCCGCAGCCGCAGCAGCCTCACCTGACAAGTGGTCAGGTGGATCCAACGAGAAGCCTGGAACAGCAAAGTTTCCGACTGTAAACTGGCCCGGGCGAGCACGGGGGGATGCCCTTATAGACGAACCGGGAATCAGCGAAGCGGTTTCGTTGGGATGCAACGAAGGTGTACCGATGGCTGTGCTGGCGTCTCCAAACAATTGATCCATATCTTCCAGACGCACGCCGCAGGTTTCAGGGTAGAGAAAGTAAACTAAGGGCATGTTAGCAATTAGACACATACAAATATATGGAGATAGAGGTAGTGAGACAAAACAAAGCTGAGGTAGACACTTACCGACAACAAAACTGACAAGACAGAAAAAGGCATGTATCAGATACATGCGCCACTTAATCCATTCCTGGAGAATAGGAGTCAGCTCCCCAACGAGCCAGTTGAACGCCCAGTTTGTCGCCGTTGATAGACTAGCACCCTTCGACCGGATGCTCAGAGGTAGGATCTCGGGAGGGTACAGCCAAGGGATTGGCCCCCACGAATATCCGAACGCCGCATTATATATCATGACAAACACGACGACCATTGAAGGCGTCCACGATGTGTCCAAATGGATGAAGTACGAAATTGCTGTAAGCGAAATTGCCATGGCGATAGCACCTGAAAGCAAAATCACACGGCGGCCCCACTTGTCAACAATATACCACGGCGGAATAGTTGAAAGGAAGTACGTAATGCCGTTGATGCCCGTCATGAGAATGGCGGCATGGCCGACCCATCCAGCACTTTCAAAAACATATGGTGCGTAGTAAGAAATTACGTTGATGCCATTTAGCTGTGCAAGCGCCTGGGCTGACATGGCAATCAACACACGACGTGAATAACGACGGAACATCTCACTGTACGACCGCTCACCCTCCTGACGCTGGATTAGCACGTCTTTTTTGATTTGGCGAAACTCCTCCACAGCCTTGGCGTTCTTGATATCGCCGCCGCCGTACAAGTTAGCAATGACAACAATACCCTCTTCATCGTGGTCATTGTCAAGTAGCCAGCGCGGCGACTCAACAATGATCAAACTTCCTAGGCCTAACAATGCTCCCATAACGCACTGCATAACTAGGGGGATACGCCAAGACAGGTTGCTCTCGATGAAGCCGCAAAAATAGTCAACCCATACAGAGGTAGTATAGCCAATAATATTGCCAGAAAACTCTATACAGGCGAGCTTGCCACGGTTGTGAGGCGGCGAGATTTCTGATTGGTAGACGGGCACAATGGTAGACAAAGCGCCAACGCCGAGACCAGCAATAATACGCCCAAGCATCATAATCTCCATGCCTGTGGCGCATGACTGCAGAGCGCCGCCAACGAAGAAGACGCAAGACCCGTAAAAGATAGTCTTGCGACGGCCGATAATATCGCCGACTCTCCCGACCACCAAAGAAGATATCAAGGCACCAATTTCGAGAATGGCAACCATGGTGCCGACTTTGGCCTTGGAAGGTTCATT
Source organism: Ceratocystis harringtonii (assembly GCA_002018265.1). Lineage (NCBI taxonomy): Eukaryota > Fungi > Ascomycota > Sordariomycetes > Microascales > Ceratocystidaceae > Ceratocystis > Ceratocystis harringtonii. The sequence goes on along the minus strand of MKGM01000437.1, from coordinate 2,308 downwards.
GAAGTAGTCTTTGAAGTATGGCCCACTATTGATTAAGCGACGTTAGTATGGACCAGAGATGATTATATATGTGCATGCTTTTGGTTTGATTAGAAAAGAAAACGCACGTAATGATGCCGGACATGACACCCTGATCATATCCGAAAAGAAAGACACCCAGCGATACAAAAATACTGGTGAAATAAATCAGGGGCTTCCCAGTAAGCCCGTGAATCGGGTTAGACCCCATGATGGAGACAAATAATCGCTCAAGACTTCCAGGAGGTCTGTAGAGAATGGACGAAGGTACAACAATAGACTCCTTGTCGATAGACTCTCGCCGGATATTATCGCGCGTGGGAGGCCAGCTCCGGGTGTTCGTATGATTCCGGTGCCGTTTCTTTGTGAATGGGCGTCTAACTCCGCGCAAGAGTTCGTCGTGCGGATCGTCAGCGATACAGTCGCGGAGCGGGTCCTCGTCGTCGAGTTGTTCAGCTAGATCACCTGTATCGGTCCAGGACTCGCTAGAGAAATCGGAGCAGTCTTCAGTGAGGGAAAGAAGAGAAGCGTTGTCAGAGTACTGAGAGGCCGTAATCGGATGTCGGAGGCTTGATGGAGTTGTGTGGTGCGAAGTTCTCGAGACTCGGGTATTAGTGGAAGGTGGTTGGTCAACAACGGAAGAGTTAAGTGTAGATTGAGAGTAAGAATGAGACTGAGATTGTGACTGTGTACGGTCTGGTCGAAGAGTTCGGAGGGGAATGTTGGAAGGAATACGGGAAGAAGATGAAGAAGATATTTTGACGGATATGGGGGCTGTTTAGCAGCGCCGCCCTTCCGCGATGAATGTTATGATGAAGGGTTGAAGGAAAAAGGGGATGGGGGGGGGGGGACAGGCAGGTAAATTGAGGCTGGCACAAGGGCACAACTTTACACTAAGTCAGGAGCTTGGACTTGAATCAGTGGAGAGCTGGATTCAAGCTCTCAAACAGTTTACAAATAAGCTGAAGATGTGCAGTGACTTCATTAAGTACAAGGGAAAAGAGAAATGATAGAACGATAAATGGAAAACAAACAGGCCAGGCAGACAGGATAAAGAGAGTGGTTAACTGTGGAGGAAGGTCTCTGGGGTTGATGGGCTGAGCGTAATGGATAGAGTGCTATTGTTTGGGTACCATCAAACTAGATGTTGCAGGATCTGGGGAGAGGCCGAAGCGAAGGGAAAGGATGTGAGAGGAGCCAAGGTATGTCTGGCTACAGGCATCGATCGGCCTCAAGTTCAAGTTGAGGTAGATAGAAAAGAAAGGGCCCCCGGAGATAAAATAAATAAACGGGCAAAGAAAGCAACAATAAACCGTGTAGCGAGTGTTTCGCGAGACTCATGCCCTACCTAAAAAAAAACTTGCGGAAAGGGCTGCAAAGAAAAAAAAAAAAGAGTTGCTAAGGTAGGTTTATTGGTGGCCGAAGGAGAAAAAGGACTGTATTCGGAAGAACATCGGGTAAACACTCGATGTGATGCGAAAACCAATTGGTCCTCTATTAATTTATCAAAAGCATGTTCAATTGGCAATTGGCAATAGGGAGAAAGTGATAGTCATGTGACCTCCAAATATTAAAGAGCCTAAAGAACAGTTCCAAGGCTAACAGAAAGTAAATGACAATGACGTTGGTCATGAATCTACCTCAACGCGACGCAGGAAGAAATGCGGCAAGCGGAGCTCAAATCGAGTGTCAGGCTATGTACTAATGCTATATTATGAAAGACCCAGAAGAAAAAAGTTAAGCCGAGGTGCTTTAGTCAAAGAACTATCTGTATCTTGTACTTTGATGTGGTGACAGTGGCTGTAGCCAGCCCCGAAAGCCTACCTGCATTCACTAAAGAGATACGGCACATTGCCCTCGGTTTCTATGAGTTATTAGCTTCTCTTTTTGAACTTCCGAAACAAGCCAGTGCCTCTAGCGTCTTCCGCTGCCTCCACTTCCCCGGAACTTGAAAATATTAATGACTAGTCAGAAGGATGCCAGCTAAAGTATACATACTTTATATCTATTCATGTGGTCGCTTCCCACAAGCAGAAAATCCATCACAAAAGCAACACAACACCCGTTGTGGCCCTACGCGGCCAATCAAAACGTTCACAGCAAGATTCTTGCGAGTGTTGTGTATGGGTCAGCCTGTTTGTCAACTATGTGGCAATATATTATGACGTCGTTGGGTTTTGATACGAGATAAAAGTTGGAGAACAAAAAGCAAAATCCTCAAAAAGAATCCCGGAGGAGGTTCGTGATATCCAGGTGTCCTGGAGCACTGGGAATTGAGCCCAATGCGGGG
>MKGM01000436.1:2934-15977 GCA_002018265.1 Ceratocystis harringtonii | reverse complement strand
TATGTAGTAATCTAGTCTATGAGGCCAACGGCTATCGTCACAGGGTGTTATCCCTGGTGGATTACATTGGTTTTGTCCTCTATAAAGATCTAATTACTGCCCCATAAACCCAAATTACTTCCTTATCAGACCCAAACTAACAGTAAAGCAAAATTAGTGCAAAAAGATAAGGCGTGCCATAACCATGAATCGAACATGGGTCACGTCGGATTGTCACAAACCACAACGACGTATTCTAACCACTAAACTATTATGGCCTTAGTAAGTATGCTGACGGAATAACCCTACGCTATTCTTGCACAAGTGGGGCAGTCCTGTTTTTTTTTCTTTTTTTTTCTTATCTTTTTTTCATCCTCTTTTTACAGTTGGTCAACATTAAACAAGATAATAGCCCGTCGTATTACTACGAAATAACAGTAGGTAGACATAAATCAATACAGTAAAAATAAACAAGACAATAACAATAGTTCCTCTTCAGTCCTGTATTACTATTAAAGTTGTTATTATTTTTACTTCCCCTCTCAGCTTCGCATTTGCCTCTTCTTGTTGGTTAGCTCAGTCAGTCGACGATATTAATATTAAAAAGAATATTGCCGACGTTGCTTTGTCCCCGTGATGTTGGAAAAAGAGTTGATCCAAGCTCCTTTGAATGAGAACTACTACTAACAGTGCCTTCATGCTAAGCCTGCTGTATCAAATCCGGCTAATTAGACCTGCACAAGAATCAGCAGAAAGGCCAATCTTGCCTTTCCATTCGTAAGCGATTCTAGGCTTGCCTTGGCCTCCTCAGTTTACCGCCTCCCCAACAACTAACGCAATCATGTTGATACACATTAATTCCGGTATGAGAAACCCAAGTTAGATAGTGCATACGTATGCGTATGCATCGTGGGACTTGGCAACTATCTCGCCCGGCCTCTCCTACACACAAGTTCCTTGCGTATCCTTGGCCCCCGCCCTATTACAGCCTGTTGTTCTCTCCCTATTAGCCTCCAGCATACCCTTGGTCTCCAAGTTGGCTTCACCCCGATTACATTTCCCTCTGCTTGGCAGGCACCCCTACCCCCAAAGCACGACTGCCGTTCTTGTCATGTGCGGCTTGGCCTCTTGGCAAATAGGAGTAGGCTGGAAAGGCGGATTTTTGGTGTGAAAGGTTTCATTGGCCAACTTGCGGAGAATATGGCGATGGAGAGAATCGTGGGCTTAGAAAGGAAAAGTACCTCTTGATTGATAGCTAGTTGGCCGTTCTAAGCCCGATATCCTTTCATAGATTTTGAGACACACTCCGCTAGGAGGGGGCAAAAGACGGGAATGTGTGGCAATGCTAGTGTGGGATGAATGATGGCCTGTTGCGCTCCTGGTCGAGAACAACATAGCATTGATGATTAGCATATGACCATGTAGTATTAGTGCTAGCGTTAGCTGAAGCACCAGCGCTAGTGTTAAGCGTGTCCCTGGGACCTGAGGGCGTTATAGCCAGCATAATACTACAAGCCATGCCCCCCCGCATTAGCATAAATGCTAGTTAGTCTTGGCCTCTCTGCTATGCTTTGCTTGCCACGGCACGGAAAGACCGAACAATTAGAAGGGAGGAGGCAAGGCAAATGCTGAGAAAGGTGGAGAGAATGGGAGGAGAACAAGAGACAAGAAGAATAAAAAGAGCAAAAAGCCCAGGGCTTCCTTGTTCAATAGACAAGATGCAGGCCGAGATCCTCTGGAGAAAATTGACAAGATGTATGAATGGGCGAGTGCCGGCGGATGTATATGTGTGTGTATATGCGTATGCGCTGTTGCACCTTCTCAGAGTGCGCCAGCAACGTGCAAGCTTGCCTGGCCGTATACGCATCACTGAATCATAGTAGGCATGGTATAGACGAGTGCCTAGTCATGAATGGGCAATGTTTCGCTGGCTTGTCAGCCCATAGAACAAGATAGGACCTTTTGTTAATTCTGCTTTGGCAAGGGGATGAAAACATGCAAACGGAATCGATGGGATCTTACTAGCACGCCACGGCTGCTTTGACAAGCAAATCAAGCAAGCTGGCAGCCCTTGGGCGTGTGAAGGAGCATTCAGGGTTCCAGACAAGGCTGCGCTACAAGGCTGTGAGACTGTGAAGCTGCAAGGACGCCTTGACCTAGCTGGCTCTCCCTTTTTGCCCTCCTTTAATTCCTTAGTCTCGAGCCTACTTCGCTACGTGCAAAACCATATGATATACTGGCAATCATCGGCTCCGGCTGTCCATATGCCGACTTGCTCACGTATTCGCCGTGCTAGTTTTGTGCATAGCTCGACTGCTGCGTCCGCCCATGCATCTCGTTGGAACTGACATGTCAGGACGCGCTAATCTAGAAGGATCGAGCTCAGCCATCAGTCACCAACTATCCAGCTAAAAAGCCAGGCCATGCTCAAGTAGCGGGTTAATAGCCCTTGCTCTACTCGCTCTTCTCGAGATTTCCCCGCTGGTCCAATACAACAAGTGTATTTGCTTTGTCTCGCTCTCGTTCACGATGATACGCCAAGCCGCACCAAGAGCCAGCATCCGTTAGTGATGGTATTGAACCTTTTATTTATTGCTTATTTTCTCACTCGGGCTGTGCAAATTCCTGATGCTAATGGGGCCTGCGTCTTGGGCCTGCCGATTTGAGCTGGGCATCCGGATCTCGGATGGCTAATGACTGTGGCACTGGCCTCGCCATGCGATAGGAGAACCTAAAGGATGTGCACCGGCTCTTTGACCTACTTTTAGTCAGATCACGCTGTTTCTCTTCGTACTTTATTATTATTTATTATACATGGATGATATAGTTAGTTCAACAACAAGAGGAGATACAACCTCCTCCAACAAATACCTCGACCCATCCATCCCAGCTGATTAACATGAATATGTGATTTCGTTTCCGAGAGAATTCATTTTCTTCATAAGGTCAAGGAAGACAGCAGGAAGAAGGGTAGCTGACGACAAAACAAGCCGGCGGAGATTACATGGACGAAGAAGGGACGCATGCAAATGCATTTATGAACCCTCGTCTCTGCTGCGATGGGGGCCTCTCTCTCCTCCTCTCCACAAGGAGGAGGAAACGCCTCCAAATCGGTCACGATTAGCTCACTTCATGCCAGCACTCCCTTGTTCTTTTGACAGGACCCTTTGTCCACTCGCCAAGCCCAGCCAAAAATCAGATCGTCGCCTTACTATCTTGCTTTCGTAGTCCTAGCCCCTCCTCCTAGCAACTTGACATATATGGACTCAAACCGGATCGCAAAGCCCGCCTTAGTAGACAGGCAGGATCAGGGCAGGACAGAATGAAAAGCCACTGCAAAAGGGAAAAGTACCAAATTAAAAAAGACAATAACAGCAGCAACACGGGAATGAGTATTCATGCTGTCCTCGGCTTTAACTCCATGCCCATGCAGGGGCTCTTTGTTCAGGGATCACCTACGTTATAACTTGGGGAACAAAGCTGCAAGAAAAAGAAGGAAAAAAAGGTTATAGATAGGGTGTGGCTGCAAGGGGCTAGCAGTCAGCCAGTATTGAGGAGCAAGATATCAGACACGAGCTTGAGGTTGTCAGACTAGCTAGCCATGGATCTTCCTTAAAGCCGGGGACAGGGTTTAGAAAGACCAAGTCAGGGTTAGAGGGGGTGTGACGAATTGAGCTTTGTCCTAGTAGAAGGGGGGGGGGGAGAAGCCTTGCAAAGTTATTTGGCTTGGCCAATGTTAGCAGGGCCCCCCAGGAAAGCAAACGCGCGCGGGAACTTCGTTTCTGCCTATGGTAAGGTGAAAGAGAAAAGGGAAAAGAAAGCATATTATATTGGACTTTATTGCTGCTGCATCGTTTCATGGGTCGATTCAAGGGATCCGGCCGACCGCCGAAAAGAAAAAAGAGAGAAAAAAGAAAAACTCATCTATTTTGCTGTTGACAGATTCGACAGCGCCCGAATTTCAGATTGTGAGCACTATTACCTAGGGGACGAGGATCAGAAGGACGCAAAAACAAGGAGTTGAGCAGACTCACGAAGATGGATGCAGAGAGTGGAGGCGAGCCAGATGCGTAGGTGCACTTCAAGTATTAGGGTCGTGATCCATAAGGGTTTAGCATCCGAATGACAGCTGCTGCCCGAGACGGCAGCTGCGTCAGAGGCTAACAATAGGTGACGCCTCACCATCACTCTCGTTGGGCCCCCCCCCAGAAAGACGAGCCGAGCCCAACTTGCAAGTTCTCTCTTGGCCAAACCTGCCAACACGCGACAGGACCTACCGAATGGGATTGCGTTTGCCTCTTAATCAGTGCTGCCAAGTTTTCTGCTCAATTTGGTTTATGCGGGTGAGGGCTTAATACTTGCTCTGCTTGATCGATGGTCTTGTCTGTCTGGCTTGCCCTCTGGCCCAGGGCTTGGCTTGGCTTGGCTTATTTGATTTGATATAACTTAACGTCGATATTAGAATGACCAACACGCCAAAGCGGTCCGTGTGTCTGCTTATTGACATGCAATAATTTTCTGCTATCCTTCAACCTGAAATCTTCACTAAGAAGCCAAGACAGACAACACACTACCTAAAAATTTCCCGAACAAAGTCCATAATGAAAATGGGTTCATGTTATGGCCAAGTATCTGATAGTGGAACTTGCGCAAGTCTTGGTATTCTTGGTATTCTTATTCCTTGCTCATTTGCTCTTTAGTATCGGCACGCTGTTTCCTTGCGAACGCCCCTCTAGGGCTCTTTGAGAACGTCGGCGACGGAGCAAAAAAAGATGGGCTATGCGCTTGGCCTAGCTTAGCCCTTGGAAGCCCAGACAAGGCCAAGAGAAATCACCAAGGAGGTGACAGCAAAGGACACAGCAAGAACAACACGGCACGGCACGGCACAGCATAAGACAGCTCAGCACAGCACAGCACAGTATAGTACAGCACAGCACAGCACAACAACAAGCATAAGGAAATACAGCAAATGACAACAAGCATTAGCAGGCATGCCAACACAACACAGCCAGAGGGGTGGCTGGGTTTGAAAGATGTGCCGACAACTCAATGCATATGCGACGCAACTAAAAATGGGTGATGGAGGGGAGTGGGGAGTGGGATGTGAGAAAAAAGAAGGAGATTAGCAGAAACGGAAGCCCGGCCCACGACGTCAGGAAGGGAGTCCAAGAAAAGGTGACAAGAAAGATGTGACGCTGACGACTGTAAAGCAAAACATACGATTGGCTGGCTTGGCGGATTTCGCTAAGTCTTGTTTTGCTGTTAGTAAAAGTCGGCCATTTCTTGCGTATTGGGCGCATAGCGTATAACTTGGCAACACATACCTAAGGAAGCAAAACCTCACTAATCCGTCGATGTTGATGGGGGCATGAGGCTTGGCGGTCTTTGCCTTGCTTCCTTACCCCTTCTTTTTAGGTTTGGCCGTCGTTTGTAATGTGTGTTTTTATTTCCGCAAGCTTGCTTGCTATAGTCTGAGTAAGAATAAGAGAGAGGGAGGGAGAGATGGTGAGGTGGCTGGAAGAAGACGAAGAAGGTGAAGGGGAGGAGGAGGATGGGGAGGAGGAGCAAGAAGACCCGAGCGTTACTAGGTAGGCATGGGCTCATTTCAGCAATCCATCCCGGGATCCGAGACAGCGTCATTGGAGGGGAAGAGAGCGATAAAGACAGGCCTTTTTTTCTCTTCTTTTTATCTTTTTTTCACATGTTCAAGTCGGTCTGCCTAAGTCACTTAGCTTCGTCTTCGTTGTCCCGTTCTCCATGTACAGGCGAATCGGAGGCTATAGAAAGCAACCGATTGAGTACGCGGACAGGGGATATGGAGGAACTGGAGATTATTGCTTGACTTTTGGGAAATGGGGGTTATATTCCACAGCGAGGAAGGCAAAGCTTGAGTGGAACTGGCTGAGTCCGGCCGCCAAGATGCACCGACTCGGCGAGGCGAGGGCTCATTCTCATTGTGTCTGTTTGCGATTATACTGACCGTGACAGGAAACGAACATGATGGCCACTGTCGTTGCTTGGCCGTTTTGATTTCCTGGCCACCCCTTTTCCGCTACGGATATTGTTCTATTCTTGCCTCTTGTCTTCTACTTGGACGGATTTCGGCATATGAAATGATTAGATGAAACTCAGCAAACGAGCCAGTCCTCAAGCCTACAAGAAGGCAAAACAAAGCAAATTCACACAGGACACTAACTAGACAGCATGACCTCGATCACACGCACATACATGCACACCGCAACGGCAGCAAACCAAACAAAAATAAAAAAGAGCTCGTCTTCCTCCTGGAGTAAAGAACAGGGTAGTACTTCCTTCGTCCTGCTAGTCGAGAAACCCCACCCCACCCCCCATGGCTTTAGTTCTAGCAAATAAGATCTTGCGGCCCCAAGTCTGCGGCTTGCCAAGGGCTTTCTGAAACGCGTTCCCCAGCCCTACTATCTTTAGATCAAATCTGTGTTGGTGTTGATCCGATCGGGAAATCAAATCACTGAAGCAGGAGAAGGAAGGGGGGGAGGGGTGTATTTTCTCTCTGCCGCTAGTATAGATTCAGCAAAGCAAGGGAGAAGAAGAGTCAGATTTCGAGGCACAGCAAAGGAGGCGCCAAAATGGCAAATTAGATTCTGCCCAAGCGTTGCAAATCATTGGACTTTTTGCACTTTGTCTTGCTGTCGAGGAACAAACGACAGCGCTTGTAATGGTAATACACGAGCATGCACCCATATAGACAGGAGGCGAAAGAAGAAGAGTAAGACAAGGGCTAGAACACCCAAGCCCTAATCATGCCGCTAGGCGTAGAAGCAGCCTGATGCCATAAATGCGAAGCAACAGCAGCAGCAACGATAGATCGGCAGCCAAGTTACTACGGCACGAAAGAAAGTAGGGCAACAAGTTTCATGTGGTGTGACGTGGGGACAGTGCGTAAAGACAGTGCATGATAGGGTGCTTCGGAAAAGCGGCATGTTAATGTGGGTTCCTGTCTTGTTGCTTGGATTGCGGGATTAGTTTTTATAGCAAGGGCGGCTTCGGGGGACAAAAAGAAAAGGTGGGGCTGAGAACTGGAGGAATCTCGAGGATGGATCAGTGGTCTTTGAGCTGTAGGATCAAGGGATTGAAGGATGGATTCTGAAGGATTTGTATATGGCACGTCAAAGTTTTTTGTTACATGAGCAAATCAGGAGGTTGCAGAAATGTGGAGAACTGCCATTTCATCAGTCTGTTTTGTGGGTGCTTTCTATGCTATGTTTTTATAGAAAACCTCGAAACGAATATACAGTGCATCATTCGCAGAGCTTAAAGCATTGGTGCGCCAAGATCAACGCGATGTTTTGCAGCGAGTATGGGAACATGTAAATCATCGGCCAAGGGGGGGGATAGAACAGCTCTCGTGGGTGCTTTGGCTCCGGCCTGGTTCTGTTTTACCGTCCCACCCCCCTTGGAGCTTGCCTGCCTTGCGCGCGCGTGTCAAATTGAATTTTGGGGAACTAGTGCCATAATTGACACTTGGCATGCCGGGGCAGTTGTAAGAGAGGGAGAGGGAGAGAGCAGGAGAGAGCAGGAGAGAGCAGGAGAGAGCAGGAGAGAGCAGGAGAGAGCAGGAGAGAGCAGGAGAGAGCAGGAGAGAGCAGGAGAGAAGGAGAGAGCCAGAGACAGCCAGAGACCACCAAAGACTGCCGGAGACAGAAAGGATTGAGGGCCTTGAGGAGCAGGGGAAAACAACCAGGAAGAAGATGATGTTGAAGCCTGTTGGAAAATCTGGCCAAACGCGAAGGGAAAGCCAAGAAACCAACCGGGTGCACTTTGGCGGCAAAACAGCTGCGTTTTGACATACTCTCTCCTTTTCGGCATCGCCTAAGCCTCCAATAGGCCTGCTGAGATGATGGCAATATCGGAAGGTTAGAATTAATTTGCATACCTGAGGCTATTTTGTCAGCTGGCGGCGGCCGGGCAAGAGCGGCTGGCAGTGCAAAGATGCTAGCAGGTGGCAGGTGGATTGTGACAAGTGGCAGAACCAAGACTGCTGTTCCTGTTCCTGTGCCTGTTCTTGTTTTGCTCCACCTGCTACATGCTCACAGCCTTGTTTCTCGTGTAGTAGGAAGTCGAGCTGCAGTTTTGCCTCCTTCTGTCGTTTGTCTGTCTAAACTGCTAATGCCTGTTCGCCAGCTGCAACACGACACGAAAGAAAAAAAAAGCGGGAGGAGGAGGAGGAGGAGGGGGAGAATGTAGGTGAGAGAGAAGAGACAAAGATGAAGGGTCTATGCAAAACTGGAAGGAAAGCATCAGTTTACTTGGCAGGATACGGTGAGTCTGCGGCTCGCAACCCAAGAAACAATAGCCACGGCAAAAACAGCAACGCCCTCAGGTCTGGGCGCTGCCTAGGCTGGCCTAGGCTTGGGCTACGTGAACAAAGTTATTGGTATCAAGTCCGTTTTGACAGCATCCCCGCCAGAAAAGCCAAATCCCATCAAACCAACAGCACATATTGACGACACAATGCCCATCTGCCAAACAACAACAGCAACAACAGCGAAAAATGCGGACGCGTAATACTATCTTGGCTTTTTGGCTCTGGCACGTCCAAGGAACCCCCAAATACATTGGGCGGCGATGACGGCGGGCTTGGCTGAGGAGGAGCAGCACCAGCAGCAGCCAAGTAATGGTAGCGAAGGAAGCTCTCTCCTCTCTCCTGTCTTCCCCTCCTTTTTCTCTCTATTTCGGCACATGGAGAAGTCCGATCCATGGCCAAGTCAGCACAGACAAGGGGGTGGCAGCTCTTTTTCTTTTCTTTTCTTTTTTCTTTTCTTTGTAGGTGTCAGTTAAAGAAGTGACAAACTTGTTTACTATAGCGAAGATAAAAACACAACAACAAAAAGGTCCGGACGCCCCCCCCCCCTCGTTTTTATTTTGCCTAGGTTGCGACGAGAGTGGCAAGACGAGCAAAGTACCTTCGTATTCCTAATACTAAAGGAGAGAGAGAGGGGAGGGGGCGGGGGCGTGAGGGTGTGCGAATCGGGCACTGGTGTACATGAACCTCTCAATCTCATCAGGATCGCATGCTATGTTTCGTCTGCAACAAGAGGGCCCTAGCCAAGCCAGCTAAAATCTCCCACGGTTGGATGTTCCGAAGTTGATAGTCGTAGGCTCCAATTTTCTACTAATGTAATGCTATGCCTGATTATAAAAATAAACCGAACAGCCTCAGACGTCTAGCTAATGAGGAAGCCCTCTTTCATCCAGGATTATTGCTAGTAGGGATGTATTAATATTGGAGACTAACTATGGCAGGGCATGTTGTGTTTTGTCATGCCTTGTTATGCCAGAGGAGAGGGGTAAGGAGAGCAGGAGATCACAATGCTTGTACTGATACGCTCGGAAACAGCGCACCGACAGACTAGCGGGCGTCAAATAGACAAGTCTTCCTTGTGCTGGCACCATCAGATATGCCTGATCGGACTCTCGGATAGTTTCTTTTTGTTCTGGCCACAGAGTAGAGAGTTGCTTGTGCATGTCTACACGTCTCTATCGCAGTGGCTCTACGGATGCAGGCCCTTCGCTCCATATGCCTGTCTTTTTTGTTGCTTCTACCTGGAAATGAGATAAGATGTGGCAGGCAAATGCGCATATTGCATTTGCCGTCCTTGCTCATCCCATCCCCCCTCCCTGGCCAGGCCGTACTCAGATATAAGCTCTTGTCCGACAATACTTCTCATTTTACTAGAATGCCGTCCAACTGCGATTTGGGGATTCTCTGCCCGCCACAGCCAGCTCTTGAGCCCCTGACATGGCCGCCTGGCTGTTTTCCTTTTTTTTTGCATCTTCTTTTTCATCTCCTTCTTCTATAACCTTCTATTTACTACAAGCAATCCCCTGTCTAGAACACGCGCTCAGACTCTTCTGTTGCATTCGACTAAGTTTCTATTCTCCCATAAACAGCATCTGATCTTAGCGAAGAGCCCAGGCAGCGAGAAATAGTGGACAAGTGCAGCGGGTTAAAGACCGTCGACCCGGAGTTACCAAAGCTATTCACCACACCCCCTTTCCCCCGCCCCCTCCCCTCTTCATCAATCTCAAACATCAAACAAGAAGCTAGAAGAGAGCTAAGGAATGGAAGCAAAAAAGAATTGAAACGATCGAGTGAGGATATCACCGCTTTTGGGCTCGCTTGCTCCGAGATGTCTCCATGCAGGCTGCGCTTCCAGTCCTCGCTCTTCATTTCCCTGTTCCTCAAAATGCTAGATCGTATTTTATACGGCGACTGAAAAAGGCAACTTCTTTGGCGGAGCTGGTCGGAGTTAAGCTTGCTTAGTATGCTGCCGCCCAGCTGCCAGCATCTGGCGTTGTGGGAATGCAGCTGTCAAAACACCTGACGTGTTATCATCAACCCTTGCTATAATTCTGCGCTCTGATTGGCTCTTGTTATCCCAAAGCTCTAAGCTTCTCGCTTCGCTGAAGCATTAAGCTTCTTGTGGATCGAGCTTCAACTTGATGGCGACATCGTAATAAAGCCTCGTTTATAACAAAGAAGCACTAAGTAACTAGCAAGCTCTGCATCTTGCTACTAACCGCTACTTGAGTAAAGTGCCTGCCTAGCCCAGCAACACCCTGCTTCCTAGCACATACACATACTGCCAAACAAGCCTGTTCTCACCGCCCATCATGCGCCATCGCATCACCTTTGTGCACCGCCCCGAAGAGTCCATCGAGCCCGATGCCCTGGCGCTAACAGACATCTCAATCTCGGGCCCGGCACTTTCCGAGGCTATGCGCGAGGACCGCTTAACTGTGGCGTTGAGTGAGCTGCCGACAGACGTTGGCCTGGCCTTGGAGCCCTTTTCCGAGCTGCACTTGCGCTGGGCAAGCATGCAGCCATATGAGTCGATTGCCCCGTTCACGGCACGTGTCACGCCGGGGTTCCACTTGTTTTCGGCATTGGAGAACAAAGTAGATGCTATGCAACAGCTGTAAGTTCTCCAAAGATCCAAGGGTTCAATGTGTGCTATACTAATAATCTACCTTGTGACAGTCCTGCACTCTGTGCCTTTGTATCAGAAGCCTTTGGCCCGTTGGACTGCTCTGACCCGGAGGTAACCATCCCCTCAACACCCTGCATCGTATGCTGTAAAACGGCCCGGCTCAAGCCAGCTAACATGCCAAGCACAGACCTTTACCAAGAGGCTTGCCGAGGACAATCCATCGGCGCCTTCTGATGTATACCAATTCTACCAGCCGGTTGCTTCCCTGGATGCATTCTCCGAGTTTCTCAGAGCCAAATTCTGTCCACTGGGCCAGTATGTGGAGATATGCAATGAAGTTGCCGGTCACATGAAAGACCTTGCTTCTCTGGATCTTTCGTACGACAAGGCTGCCAAGATCATCCGCCTTGTCATGACTTGGCCCATGCAGAAGCACGCCATCAATATCTCTAGCATGCCCGACAGCAGCGAGGCCCCGTACCGCACCGAGGTCGGCATCCTCACCAAAGGCGTGCCCGTTCATCTCAACCCTGGCCAGGTGGGTGTTAGCGGGCTCGTGTCCGTGCTTGGTGAAAGCAAGAAACCCTCGGCTGTGCTTTTCTCGTTTCCCTCGCGCCACCAGCGTGCTGAAGCTACCTTTTCCGCCCGCTTCCTGCCGCCTACTGGCCTGCACCCAGTATGGCAACTGCAGATGAGCTCTGGCACCCCACCTGAGACGTCTGAGCAGACGTCTTGCACCCCACATGTCTACCTCACTCTGCCGCGCTCTATCTTTGTCGACCGCTACCAGTTGGCCGACCAAGTATTCGCCCAGTCCAAAAACATATCCGCCCTGCGTTACTCTTCCTCCCCCGTAGACCTTGAAAAGCCCGAGTACGCCACGCCGACTTGGGGATCTGCCGTGCTACTTGATCTCGTGCCACCCGCGGCTGTCAATGCTGACGGCTCCACCGCTAGTGCGCCGTGGACTGTTGAGATTCCGTTGCACCTGCGCTATCTCGAGCCGTCGAACACGGGCTACACCGATCTTGCTATCTCCTACCCGGTGGTATTCTGGGCCTGTGGAGCTGTCCCTGCATCGGACTCTGATAAGCTTGGCAACAACCCTTTTGACCGCACTAATGTCGGCTACGACTCCTTGTTTGAGCAGGGCACAGTGTTCTGGCATGTTACGCCCAAGTCAGCTACGCAAAGAGCCTCAGAATCGGCAGCGGCTGCACAGCTGACCAGCCGCGTTAGAGTTCCGGTTCTCAATGCTAAGGCAAGCGGATGGGTTGAGCTTGGCACTGCGGCTGCCGTGATCGCTGGCTTTGTGTGGGTTGTCTGGTGTCTCTCTGCTGGCGCGACCATGGCTAGGAAGACGGTCTCCAAGACGAAGGGTGATGGCAAAAAGGGAGCTGGGGCGGAAACCGAGACTAAGGCCAAGAAGTCGCAATAGACTACGCAAAAGAGAAAGCCTGACAAAGCGGCAAGGAGGCCAGAAGGGCTGTCCTCGCTTTTTGTTTGTACGACCGCGGGTAGGTCCGCTACACGGTAGCTAGCTTAGTAATTATTTTATTCCCCCATTTTAGTTAGTCCCACTTTATGTGTCACCGCCTAGCTCTGATGACGAATACGAATCTATCTTACAGGACATTTTGCTTTTATTCTTGGCTTTAATTCTTCTCAACTTTCTAGCCACGTTGACACCGTGATAGATGCCAGACTTCTTCGTATTGTTTTGCTGTTTTCCTCAATCCTTTTTTCTCTTTGTTTTTCTCCCCTTCTTCCCCGACGTGTGGTAGCTGCTGAAGCGCTGCTGTGTTGCTGGGAACCCATCCCCTTTCGCTACTGGGTGCCTAAGCTTTTATAGTACATCTAACTCGCCGCTTTCGGCCCGAGGAGCGTGGCCGAAGGCCTTGTTACTAATAGCCTTTCACAAAAGAAAGTCTGCCTGTCATTCTTTCCCTTCTTTTCCCATTAGAGCGCGCCTGCTACCATTGTCTTTGTCTCCTACTTGCCATGACTGCCGCAACAGCCGCCACCACGGACCGTATTCGGCGAAACACAGCGTGTACAGGATGCCGAGACTCAAAGGTAAGATCTCCCCGCACT